>BKCP01013514.1:517571-568589 GCA_008636005.1 Striga asiatica | reverse complement strand
GNNNTNCGGTTCAAGGCTCAACGGGTTACTAGTGAAAATATAAGTTCAAGGGTCAATGAAAGGCTAAAACGAGCTATGTCAAAGAAATGCCTCAATCATTTTCACAAATCACAACTTCAATCACTTCATTTCAAAACAAACTCAAAGCAAGTTCTGATCAACATAAATTTCGACCAATGACTCTCAAGAAAAAACATAAGGCTCAAACCTCGCAAAGGGTAAATAAATGCTCAACAAAACGACACATCGAGTTCATCAAGGCATACTAGTCATGGTCATCATCACATCTCCTCAACATCGTCAACAAACATCAACAAATCTTAAAATTCACCATAATCCATACTCGCAAAACACACAAACTGACTCACGAAAAGACACTAGAATAAAAGCAGAAAATGAAATAACCTAAAAGAACTAGACCTGGTCAACCACATAAGGCACATAATTCATGCAAAAACTCCCCCACACTTAAAACCGAACAATGTCCCCATTGTCGATCATCAGTGCAAGGAAAGTCTACCCATATAATCAACCAATCACAAAGACAGAAAAAACCAAAACAAAAACAAAAATAAGGAGAAGGGAGAAGATACAAGCGTACATGGCACAGTGACTAGACTAGTCACTGTGAGTCCGGTGGTGCGGGCGGAGAGTGGAGGTAGTCGAGCCCGAAACAGCGACGGGCCTCTGTCAACTCGAATCTTTCGCCCTATTCGGATCGGGGCAGCTCTCTGGAACTCGTCTCGGGAGGGGTAGTGTGGCTGTCGGTTTGGCGTCCCATCTCGATGTGGTCACGGTCCTGCAACAACCTCTTCGTGTACTCTCGCATACACGCTTCCTCAGTCAACTGCTCAATTGCCCTAAGGGACATGCATTCTTCCACAGATTTTGCTTGCAGATCAGGCTGGGTCTCTCGAACGGAAATTGAAATTGATTCTTCCAATACGGTCATGCACGCGGTTCCCTTCTTCACATCAATGACTGTGCCGGTGGTCGCCATAAAGGGTCGTCCGAGGAGGATAGCGTGCTCCTTACTGTTTTCTTGTGCGTTACCCACATCAAGCACCACAAAGTCCACGGGGACTATCAGTTTCCCCACACGGACGAGCACATCCTCCACAATCCCTTCCGGATGACGGAACGAACGATCTGCAAGCTGTAAGCGCATCCTAGTGGGCTTCAAATCTCCAAGCCCGAGCTGATGATAAACAGCGAGTGGCATAAGATTAATGCCAGCACCGAGATCAAGCATTCCCGAAACAGCCTGACCACTCCCAAAAGCTATATTGATCACAAAGCCACCAGGATCTCTTTCTTTCTTCGGTAAGTAGTGTTGGAAGACACTCGCCGCTTCACAAATTACCACCTCATCATTATTGTCGAACCGCTTCTTGTTCGTGGCCACCTCCTTGAAAAATCGTGCATGGGCCGGTATTTTCTTCGATACATCGGGAGGAGATAAGTCAACATTGGCCTTAACCAACATCGCATGAAGGTCCCGAATCATCATCCGGTCCTTCTCCTCTAACAGTCGGCTCGGGAAAGGGATTTTCGGTCTGCAGGGGTTCAGAGATCTATGCAAAGTCGGCTCAGTAGGCGATATCTTCAGAGCCTTATCTTTCTCATTTTGCTTCCTCGGGCCCTTATTATCGTCCATGATCACCGTCACGGATTTTGCGTGTTCCGGTTGGCTCGGTAGCTTCCCTTTATCCAGTTCAGACTCGATACTCCCTACCCTTGTGGCTAGCTGGCCCACTTGTGTCTCAAGACGCTTAATGGAGGCGTCATGATTTGTGACAAAATTGAGGATTTTGTCCAGCTTGTCGTCTGTGCTCGACTTGGTTGGTCCGGTTTCTGGTGCTGGCAGCCTTAACATCCCCCTAGATTGCTGCTGCTGAGGGACAAAGTTGGTTTGAGGTGGTTGCTGATAGTGATTGTTGGACCATGAAAAATGAGGGTGGTTTCGCCACCCAGGGTTGTATGTGTTCGAGTAGGGGTCATTTCCGGGATGGTTTTGGTACCCCTGCATTGCATTCACCTCGGTAGTTTGGCCTCCATAGCCTGGCTCGACAGCTGATGGGCACACCTCAGAGCTGTGCCCCTGTACTCCACATGCTCCACAAGCACTCACGGCCATAGCCCGTATCGGCGAGGAACTTCGAGCATTTAGTAGCCGCATCTGCTCCGTGAGCTCGGCTAACTGCTGGGCCATAGCATTATTACTCGAGCCAACCTCATTCACTGTGGACCGCTTCCCTCTGATACTCTTCTGAGACGAGTTGACACTCATCGTCTCGTAGATTGCAATCATTTCTTCAGCTGTAGCTGATTTAGGGGCGCTCGACGCCAGCGGGGCCGCGAACAGTTGAGGACGACCCCAAGCCGAGCAGTACCGACGACGAGGAAGGCTGATTCGCCGGAAATTCGAGGCTGTGAAGGTAGGGTTTCGCGAGAGGATTTGGGGCTCGGATCTGTTTTTATCACATAATAGTTATCATTAAAATTAATAATTATAATTTACACTGAATGATATAGAAAGTTACATAAACATAAAAAATTATATTGGAAAAACTTTTTGTTCAAGCTATTTATTCTAATATGAACATTATATTTTTTTATCTGACTAATCGATTATTTTTTTAATAAATTAATTTTTTTTAATGTCATAATAAAATTCCTTAAAATCACACAAACAATTATTATAATAAATTTAATACTTTCAACTAACTAATTGGTCATGATCACTCAAAATTATAAAAATTACGTTATTTATTGCATTTTATACAATCAATATGGTGATTCATATGCAATAAAATCGTTAATCAATGATCAAGTTTTAAAACATACTACCATTAGCTAACTTATAATTTTAATATTATATTCATAAATATATGTTTAAAATATAATACCATTAACTAACTTATAAATTTAATATTATATGCATGCGAATAATTTATATTATTTTATTCTATTTACATCTGTGCAAATGCACATGGTTGAATACTTGGGTATATTATTTCTAACAAAGCAAGTAATAAGACCTCATTTATTTTCTCTCTAAAAGAAGTTACAAAAATATGTTTACTTTATTATATATTTTTTTAATTAAAACCTTAAACAACTCACTAATTAATGAATATTTGATCTATACATATAATTGCTAACAAAAAAATTTAATAAAACTATATGAATTTTCACTTTTTTTTACAATCTAATATATATTTTTTTAAAAATGTAACTAAAACTTAATCAATGACTTTTTTTAATAATGATCAACTAGTACGACACCCGTGTATTACACGGGTTGTTTAAAAAAAATATAAAACATAAAATAATAGAAAAAACACATATGTTGTTGTATAATTATTTCAATCTTTTAAAATATATTAGAAAGATCATATAATATTCTTTAACCATTTCAATGTATTTTTATAGATATTTTAAAAATATTTAAATAATTTATTTATGGTTAGATTGAAAAGATATAATATGCAAGTGGCTATATATCTTTTTGTAAAATTATAGTTTTTTAAATTAAACTATATAAAAAAGTTATTGTTTACATTAATTATATAAATAAAATAATATATAAAGCTAAATTTTTTTATTTTGGTTTACACGACAAGTTAAGAATCTTAAGATGTAATGTTCTTTATACGATAAGAATTTGGAGTTGGAGGATTTACACGGCATCTCAGAATCCTATTTAATGAGGGAATGTATTTTATTTTAAACAATTAGGGAATGTATCCGAACTATTCTTTATACCATAAGAATTTGGAGAGGATTTACACGGCATCTCAGAATCCTATTTAATGAGGGAATGTATTTTATTTTAAACGATTAAGGAATGTATCCGAACTAAAAGCCGAAGCATGTATTTTTATTTTAAACAATTAGAGAATGCATCCGAACCAAAAGCCAAAGCATGTAATATTGCCAAGTAAGCTTCCGAAGCGTGCGAAGCAACCATTTAGGCTCAGCACGTTTTCAAATTATATTAAGAGGGGATTAAAGTAATCATGTTTGTATGTTATTATATAATAGTTATTATTAAAGCTAACCAATTATAATTCACACTAAATGATATACAAAAGTTCAATAAATACAAAATATTATATTACAAAAATTTTCCCAAACTATTTATTGCTCTTAAGAATTTTTTTTAATAAGATAATTGGCCTTAGGGTATAACCTAACCTCTTAAAATTTATTAATAATAATAGTAATAATTTTTACAATAAATAATAGGCCCGGTTCTCTGAAATTCATAAAAACTACATTATCCATTTTATTTTATGCAATCAATATAGTGATGAAATTAAATATTTTTATAATGTTCATTTTACTAATGACAAAATTTTTAAATGTGATATTATTATCTAACTTATAATTTTGTTATTATATGCATACATATAACTTATAATAATTTAAACATCTGTGCATGTGCACAGGATCAAATATTAGTTATATGTAGTATTCGACCTTGTACATTTGTACATATGTAAATAAAGTATTATAAGTTATTTGTACGCACATAATATTACCATTATAAGTTAGATAATAGTATTATATTTTAAACTTGTTATGCATCTAATGTCAAAATTATAAGTTAGATAACTGTATTTTTTTTTTTTTAAACGAAACGATAGGAATTACTTCTATTAACAACACAACCGAGACTAGATATCAGCTATAGAATTTACGGCCATAGCCGAATAAGCTGAACAACGGACTCTAGTAGAGAGGACTACACGTACAAACAGTTGGAAGACTAGAGTCAGCCTACAACACAAACACAAACTAAACCTAAAAAATATAATCTCCCAAAAGGAGTATACAAAAGCTCCCAACACGAGAATACACCGAACACACTCCCAACGGGAGAGAAGAAAGATAAAACACAAACAAAACAAAACAAACACAAAACCAAACACGAAAACACAACAAACAAAACAAAAGCTAAAAACAACCCTTCCTCAGCCAACAAAAACACCAAGTCACACGCCGACAGCACTACAGCTGACCACCCCTTCAGCCCAGCCCACGCCCCAAGAAAATGCTCCAAAACTGCCAAAAGCATGACTGAATCGAACCCTAAGAACTCGGACCAGAGCCCAGTTCACCACAACCCTCAACCGGAGGATCACCGGCCTAACCCCCTGCCCACACCACGAGCTAAGATTGGAGACGCCGACCAGCCCCTTAACCCGAGCACCAGAGGAAAAGAGGCTCAGGGATAAAGCACGTCGAACCGCCACTCTGACCATCCAATCAAAACACCAGGTGGCCCAAGCCGCAACCTCCCCCCAAAACTCACCACAATGCCACCACCACCACGACACTCGAAGGCCGAAAGCAGCACCTCAGAACGACACCAAACAACGGCGAGTCCGTCTGAATCGCCCTCCACCTCCAGCTCTGCGAGGACGACAACATCATGAGAATCGGGGGAGGGCCGCGACCGACCGCGGAAGGCACTCACAAAGGAAAAGTCGGTCGAAGAGAAAGGGGGTTAAGGTTTTTCGTCGATTTGGGGGAGAGCTTTTTTGATGTATTATGTTTTAAAATTTGATCGTTTGTTAAAATAAATATTATATAACGATTTGATTGCATATGAATTTTCATAAAATGTAATAAATAATGTAGTTTTTATAATTTTGATGGATCATGACCAATTGATTAGCTGAAAAAATATTAAATTTATTATAACAATTGTTTGTGCGATTTTAAGGAATTTTACTATAACATTAAAACAAATTATTTATATAAAAAACAATCGCTTAATCAGATAAAAGAAAATGTAATATTGATTTTAGAATAAATAATTTGAACAAAAAAAAATTCACCATATATTTTTTTATATTTATGTAATTTTTATATATCATTTAGTGTAAAATACAATTATTAAATTTAATAATAACTATTATATGGTACAATAAAAAATATAATTATTACACAATTAATATATAATGTAATGGTTTTTGTCTTGATTAACCTAAAAAAAGTGCAAGNTTTTTTCCGAAACGACAGAGGTAACTATTATAAAACTCAAAGCGAACAAGGTTTATATACAAGCCACAAAGTCCAACGGAGAAATAAAAAAATGTGAGACACACTCAAGGGTAGTCTAGAGCCTCAAATACATCAAATAAGAGAAAAATCAAGAGTTTTAACTTCCTACCACTGCTAAAAGCCTAGTACATAATGCTAAACTCAAAGAAGACAAACAAACACAACCAACTTTCAATACAATACAGTACAGAGTCAGCTAAGATGCATTAGAGAAGTCAAGTCAATCCTTTTGAGCCATCTTTATTAATGAGTGCACTGGAATTAAAGTTTTTTGAAAAATCCAGAGGTTTCTGGACTTCCAAAGCCACCAAAGCATATATGTAGTAAGTTGGATCCTTGCTTCAACAACTTTAGAACAATCAAGAGAGCACACTTGGTACCACCATGCCTTGAAAGAGTCAGTGCAGCTTGATAGTCTATCCCATTGAAATGGGGACGACTCCTACAGTCTTTGTGCCCTTGAACAAGAGAATAATACATGTTCCACTGTCTCTATAGCCTCACCAAAAATAAAACAAATAATCCATCCTTCTCTTTTTCAAATTAATAGCAAGTGGAAGTGTACCTAAAATGCACTTCCAAAGAAAATGCTTGAGTTTTGCAGCTATATTTAACTTCCAGTATCTGAATTGTGTTGTTTTGCTGAGTGTGGCATGAGAGATGCTTTCAGGAATGTCAGTGTGCATAAGTTTAAGCAAAGACAATTCATTGGTGCTAGACACAGAAAAATGTCCCTTTTTCTCAAGCCCCCAAAAAATCCTGTCAGGTCTATTAGGATGAAGAGATGAGATACTAAGTATGGCAGCACCATTAGTCTCTTCAAAAACTTGTCTATCCAGCTACTCATTCCATTGAGTTCCGTTGTTTTGCAGAAGATCCTTTACCCAAATCAGATGATCTCTAGCAATTGGAATGAGTATAGAGGATGGCTTGTTGAGATTTGGCACCCAGTTGAAGTTTGTAATTTTTGTGTTAGCACCATTCCTGATTTCTGTTTTCAAGCAATTGGAAAATATGGGCATAACCTCCATCCAACAGTTCCACATCCAAGATCCACTCTGAGTTTTACCAGGATGAGTAATAGAAGAGTTAGGGAAATACTAGTCCTTAAGGACTCTGCTGACCAACAATTCAGGATTTGAGGCAACACTCCACAGTTGTTTACAAATCAATGCCTGATTAAATAATTGCAGGTCCTAGAAACCAATACCCCCATTCTTCTTTGGAAGTCAAAGAAAACTCCATTTTTTCCAATATATGCTCTTACTCTGCTGATCTTCTGAGTTCCACCAAAACTGAGCACAGAGCTTTGAGATTTCAGATCATAATGTCAGTGGAAGCTTGAAGCAGGACATGGAAAAGATAGACAAAGCTTGAATAACACCTCCTTGTCAGCTAGGGAGAGGAGTTTGGATTTCCAACTGAGCACCTTGTTTTTTACTGCATTAAGAATGTACTCAAACACTTCATTTTTAAATCTTCCAATGCCAAGAGGAAGACCTAAATAGCGGGTAGATCTGTGAGAGACAATACCATTGAGAATTCTGCAAATGGAGGACTACAGATGCTGAGGAGTGTTTCTGCTGAAAAATATGGCAGACTTGTGCATGTTTACTGCTTGGCCAGTGAATAACTTGTACTGATCAAGAATATTCATCAAAATAGCAGCTTGATCTATTCCTGCTCTACATAAGAATAAGGAATCATCTGCAAAGAGAAGATGAGAAAGCAAAGGACCATTCCTGGATATTTTCATGCCCTTAAGAGAACCAGAATCAATTGAGTTTAGAATCAAGGCAGTAAGTAACTCGGCAACAATGATGAATAGGCAAGGGGATAGAGGATCCCCTTGCCTAATACCTCTTGATGGTGTCACAAAACCACTGACAGTTCCATTGATCTTAAAAGAATAAGAAGCAGTAGTGACACAAATCATGATCATCTTTACAAAATCACTATGAAACCACATCTGAAGCATAATTTTTTTTCAGGCAAAACCATTCAACCCTGTCAAATGCCTTCATTAAGTCTAATTTGAGAGCCATAAAACAGTTAGGGCCTGAGGAGTGCTTGTTTTAGATATGGAATGCTTCTTGTGTTATTATGACATTATCAATAAGTTGTCTCCCCTCCAAAAAGGCTGATTGGAAGTCACTTAAACAAAAATTCAAACAAGCTTTAAGTCTTTGTGCCAGTAGTTTAGAAATGATTTTATACACAACACTGCACAAACTTATTGGTCTAAAGTGCCCTAAAGTTTCTGGATTCTGAAACTTAGGAATAAGTGATATGACAGTGTGATTCCAATATTTGAGAAGCATACCTGATTGAAAATAATATATATATATATATATATGTATATATATTTCCAAACTTTATAAGTTAAAAAACTTTTGGAAAATGAATGATAATGATAACAATGAGCGTAATGATGTAAATTATTATTTAATTAATTAGAGGAGTGGGCTTGGCCCACAGTTAGTCTAATTAATTAAGGAGCCCTATTCCTAATCTCATAAGGGTCTCTACTGTAGCTCTATATATACATCATTAAGCTCATGAGAAGAGAAGACATCTGCCATAATTAAAACACACGCCCCACGCCTCTCTCTCTCTCTTGATCTCATTCAAGCTTTATCTTCTTCTTGTTGCTCCACTGATACAAGTTGAAGAAGGGTGTATTGAGTAGTACGGTAGAAGATCTGTAGGTAAACCAAGACGATATATATTTTATCCTACAGAACTAATCGGAGGTCTGATTGAAGAACGGGGTATACCCAGACGACTATCTCGACGTCAGCTTTCAACCGCCGCAGAGATCGCCGCCGTCCGCCGCCGCACGGGCCCTCACGCTCTGCCAGAAGCTCCCTGACTGCAAGATTCGTCTTCATCTGTTTGCACCCGTTTGATCCCGTTTTGATCCGATCTTGTTCCTGCAACCCAATACGTGATTTGCGGTCAACCGTTTGTGGTCAACCAGATCTACATAAATTTTAAGCCGTAAGTTCTCTACGTCAAACCTTTAGATCTGTTGCACATAGGTTTACGTTTGCTATTGAATTCGTGAGTTGTACATAACGAGATCCTCACAGATCCCAGCAAGTGGTATCAGAGCACGTGGTTAATTCGTTTTGTACAAAGTTCGAATTTTTACGGCTTTATTTGACAAGATGTGTTAAAACGCAGCCATATATTAGATTATATTTGCATAACTCGGTTTTGCAGGAAAATAGTTTATCCACTATTATGGCCATCTATGTGTTTGATGAATGTGATGTATGGTTTTAAATTTGTTTTTAAAGCCTCAGACATGTCGAAGAATTCATGGATGAATGTTTGTAATAATTATTCGCCCGGGGGATGACCAGATAGATTTAATTATTTATTTAGAAAACATATACATCCATTCGTTGGATATAGGATCGAATTATGTAATTTTGTAAATTATATTTTTCGTGTTGTGATCGTGTGTTGATGACTGGGAGATCACAAGAGATCAACAAGCCTTGACGAACCAACTGGATCACGGGCCCGAGGACCCGCCGGCAGCTAACGGCGGCGGCGGCTGGTCGTGGCTGAGGTGGAGAGGTTTACTTGATGATCAAGCAGTACAATATCAACAAGGATTCTATTGCTTAAGGAGTTCCGGTTGAACAAGGAAAGAACAATCACAGTTTCCGTGTTTATGGAGACTCAATATTTAATGGCCATAATAGTGGATTTATTATTTAAATTCATTATGCCATTAATTATTATTTATGCTTGATTATTAATTATGTTCTTGCATGGGATTAATTTAGTGTTGCAAAATTAATTATGCATGTTAATTAATTATGTAATGCATAGGATTAATTTAGAATTATGTCAATAAATTATACATGTAATTAATTATTGCACTGGCATGGATTAATTTAGAATTGAATAAATTATTGTACATGTTAATTAATTATTGCAATGACATAGATTAATTTAGAATTGCATGAATTAATATGCATGTTAATTAATTATTGCATTTTTTTTTTGACGAAACGATAGAAATATTATAAAAAAGCTCAAGCGAACCACGTTCGAATATTACAAATATTACAACCCAACCGGAAAAGAGAAATGGGAGGACACGCACTAGGCGGCCTAGAACCTCAACAAAGAACATAAAAATTAAAAACCCTCCACTGCCAATGCCTAGAGGTGGCTAAAAGCCTACGAACAACAAGACACAAAATCCACAAGGTCTACAAACCAAAAGAAGCCAACACCAAATGAACTAAAAAAAAAGGGGTCAGATGCCAAATGCTCCAAGCTGTTTTGCATTTGAGAAATCCATCCAATTTGACTGAGCAGCTTTAAGGATCAGTTGCACCGGGATATTCTTGCCTTCAAATAGACTAAGGTTGCGTGTCTTCCAGAGCCACCAAAGTATATATGTTGTTAACTGAATTCTTGCCTCTGATGACTCTGTTTTATTGATGGAACAAATGTACTGCCACCAGCATTTAAAGGAGGTGTCCATGAAGCTCTGGGAGTTCCAAGTGACTGGAGAGACATGCCACACACATGCTGCTTTGGGACAGTGGAATAAAATATGGTTCAAGGTCTCTGGTGCAGCTCCACAGGTGGAGCAGACCACATCAATCTGCATTCCTCTCTTCCTCAGATTAGTCTTCACAGGAAGAGAGTTTGTTAAGCATTTCCAGATGAAGATTTTGACCTTGTTTTCCACTTTGAGCTTCCAGAGCCTTTGAAGAGCTGCAGTGGTTGAATGGCCTCCTTGGCTGCTGCTGCTAGGGATATCCATTTGCTGTAGTTTTTGCTTGCACAGAAACCCATAAGTGCTGGCTACTGAGAATGCCCCCTTGGTGTGGAATTTCCAATAATGCTGATCAGATGTTGTAGGGTTAAGGGTGTTGATGCTGAGTATGGCTTTGCTATCCTCTTCACTGAACAATTGTTGCACCAGCCATTGGTTCCAACCCCAGCCTGTATCATTAATCAGCTCCTTCACCCAAATGAGATGACCTCTGGCAATGTCAATGAGCTGTGGTGTTGGGTGTGGGAGATTTGGTACCCAGTTTATATCTTCCAGCTTTGTGTCTGCTCCATTCCTGATTTGAGTTGCAAAGCCTTTAGCAAAAGTTGGAAGAACCGAGAGCCAGTTGGACCACATCCATGAGCAGTTTTGAGTTTTCACAGCTTTAAAAATGGAGCAATTAGAGAAGTATTTGTCCTTCAATATCCTGCTGACAAGCAAATGCGGTTGAGTAACAATCCTCCAGAGTTGTTTACAAATCAATGCTGTGTTGAAGAGCTGTAGATCCATAAATCCCATTCCTCCATTTCCAGTTGGCAGAGTCATAGTTTTCCATGAAGTCCAGTGTATCCCTTTGGTTTGTTCCTCTCCTGAACTCCACCAGAATTGGGAGCATACTGAAACAATTTGAGAACAAAGTGTTTTAGGCAGTTGGAAGCATGACATGGTGAACACTGGAAGTGCCTGCAGAACTGCTTTGATAAGAACTGATTTGCCAGCTTGAGACAGCATTTTTGATTTCCAGTTTAGAACTCTTGCTGAAACTGAATCCATGATGTATTTGAAAGTATCAAGTTTGGATCTACCAATGCCTAGAGGTAGGCCAAGGTATTTGGTAGATCTGTGATAGGTGATTCCATTGAGAGTTGCACAAATTTGGGATTTCAGGTGATCTGGTGTATTCCTGCTGAAGAAAGCTGAGGATTTAGAGAGATTGACAGCCTGTCCAGTGAAGAGTTTATACTTATCCAAGATGGTAAGGAGAGCCTGAACCTGATCCATACTAGCTTTGCAAAAAAACAAAGAGTCATCTGCAAAAAGCAGATGTGAGATGGCTGGCCCATTCTTGGAAATTTTTAAGCCAGTGAATTGACCAGAGGCAGTTGCTTGAGATACCAGAGCTGTAAGCATTTCAGTGATGATGATGAAAAGATAGGGGGATAATGGGTCCCCCTGTCTTATCCCTCTGGTAGGAAGAACATAGCCATCAACTGTCCCATTCACTTTAAAAGAGTAAGAACATGTGGAGATGCAGATCATGATAAGGTTAACAAAGTTTTGGTGGAAACCCATTTGTAACATGATTTGTTTGATGCTAAGCCATTCAACTCTGTCGAAGGCTTTGATCAAATCCAATTTAAGGGCCATGAAGTAGTTTTTGCCTGAGTTGTGTCTGTTCAGGAAATGAAAAGCCTCTTGACCAATTATAACATTATCCATGAGCTGTCGGCCTTTGATGAAGGCTGATTGATAATCACTGATGCATTCAGATAAGCAGGATTGCAGCCTAGAAGCCAAAATTTTTGATAGGATTTTGTACACAACTGAACAAAGGCTAATTGGTCTAAATTGATGCACAAACTCAGGATTGCTACATTTAGGAATAAGGGTAAGAATGGTATGGTTCCAGTATTTTAAGAGTAAACCATGGTCATTGAAGAAACTGGAAATAGAGGAAAGTAAATCAGGTTTGATAATATCCCAAAAAGATTGATAGAACAAGGCTGTCATACCATCTTCTCCAGGTGACTTCTCTGGGTGAAGACTGAAAAGTGCTGTTTTGACTTCCTCCTCTTGAACTGGCTGAAGGAGTTCTGAGTTCTTGTCTGCTGTGATGGTTGTTGGTATGAGATGGAGGATGGAGTCACCTCCCCAAGAGCCTTCTGAGGTGAAAAGGTTTGAGTAAAATTCAGCAATGTGTTCCTGAATTTCCTTCTGAGTTGAACATATTCTGCTTTGGGGAGTGATGAGCCTTGTGATGGCATTCTGTCTCCTTCTATGCAATGTGAATGCATGAAAAAACTTTGAGTTGCTATCTCCTTCTCTGAGCCATTGTATTCGAGATTTTTGCTGCCAAAAAAGTTCCTCGGATTTGTGAGCAGCTTCCAAGTCCTTTTTTGTGGCCATCCACTCCTCCCAGTTGTTTTCTGTTTTGTTCTGATTTAGGTGCTCCAGCTTCTTTGAAAGGTTAGCAATGTGAGCTTGATTCTGAGAGTTGGTAGATGCACTCCAGCAGAGTAATGCTCTTCTTGTGGCTTTGACTTTCTCTTTGAGGATGAAGAAGGGAGTGCCTGAGAACTGATTAGCCCATGCCGATTTAACTACTTCAGTTATACCTTCCTGAGATAGCCATCTTTTGTCAAAAGCAAATCTTTTCTTTTTCCTGTCTGTTCTATCCCCAGAGTGAAGAATCAACATGGAGTGATCAGATGATGATTTTGCTTCAGTGGTTATAAGAGCCTGAGGGTGAGTAGCTAGCCAGTCAGGGGATGCAAAACCTCTGTCAAGTTTCACTTCTATCAGCCCTTCAGAAGTTCTATTGTTACACCAGGTGTATTTATATCCTTGCAGCTTGATCTCTTCCATGTCCATTGTGGTGATAAATTGGTTAAATCTTGTGAAGCTTGATGCTGCTCTCTGAAGTCCCCCTTTTTTGTCTTCATTGGAACATATATCATTCCAATCTCCAATAATGAACCAGCTACTACCCCATTCAGTTTTTGCAGTGCTTAGCTCTATCCATTGGGAATGTCTTGTTTGGCTGCATGTGCTAAGGTAAACAAAAACTCCCCAGGAAAAGGAAGAGTCATTATTAATAAACTTAACTGCAATGTAGAAACTACTCTTAATGACCTGAACCACCTGAATATTACAAGACCAACACAGCAATAATCCTCCACTGAGGCCAAAAGGATCTATAATTACACTATTATCAAAACCTAATTTCCTAACAACGGTTTTAACAAAGAAAGAGGATTTTTTGGTTTCAGATAAAAAGAGAAAATTTGGGTGGTGAGTCTTGCATGACTCTCTGATTTGGGAAACTGTCGAGGGCCCACCCAACCCTCTACAGTTCCACACCACAGCATTCATTGACCACTTGGGTGCCATTCGAGGCTGGCAACCCCCACCTGTTTGGATTCTCTTTTGAGCTTTTTGAGTCCCTCATTTTCAGTGTCTGTGGTGTGCTCTTCCATGTTATGTTTGTCTTCATGAGTTCTGGTCCGTTTGCCTGTGTGACAGCTTTCAAGTTGAGTGGGCTCTTGAGTCTGTCTTTGGAGTCTACCAGCTGATGTAGTAGATCTTTTCCAGGACTTAGGTTTATTAGGTTTATGACTGGGGTTGTGAGGTTGTGAAGGGGTTGGGGTAATAGAGGTGTTCTGGAGAGGTTCAATTTCCATGGCTTTAATAGAGTTCTGAGGTATAGGAGTGGAGGATTGACATTCTATCATTAGAGTTGGTTGAGTGGTTTTAGAGGGGGCTGAGATGGGAATAGGAGGTTGAGGGTTGGAGGTTGATTTAGAGTTAGAGGCTGCAGATGTTGATAAAGGTTGTTGAGAGGAGGAATCTAGGATAGGTAACAGATTGGCATTATCTGATTGCGAGTTTGAGTGCGACTGAGGATTGATAACAGGTTCAGGAGAAGCATGAACATTTGAATGAGGTGGGCTCCTGGAACTAGAAGTGGCTAAACCAGCCCATCTATTGCTTTCAGTGGCTCTCATCCAATCCCCAAACTCCCCTTCTTTAACAGTTTTGTTAGTTATGTCATCCAATCTCCTAGCACAAGCTCTGTCCAGATGTCCAATAAACCCGCAATAGTGACAATGATTTAGAAGTTTTTCGTATTTGAAGCTGACACTAACTGCCTGATTGTTCAATCTGATATGAGCACATCTAGGCAAAGCTTCCATTAAATCAACAACAACCAGAAGTCTCATAATTTTACCACCATGGTTCCCTGCCCCTACTATCACCACATTCTTCACTTGCTTAAACACTTTACCAATTTTCATTCCTACATCTGTACTTAGCCAGTTAAGAGGCAAATTGAATACCTGAACCCAGAGGTGAAGCTCTTGGAATGTGGGGTTATTGAGGGATAACCCTTCTTTCCACTCTGAGAGTATGAGGTACTGGTTTTCAAAGGTCCAGTTGAGTCCGGAGGATACCCTTTCTAAATCTTCCTTACTCTGGAAGATGAACTGAAAATAATTCGGTCCGAGCTCCTTTACTTCCATTGGTTCTTTTAATTTCCATATGTTACTCATTGCTCGTCTGAGGCCGATCCACGATGCTCTTCTGTCTCCAATGATCTTCCCGAACAGACTACTGTGGCACTCTGCGTCACTAATTTTGATGTCGTCGGAGGCAATATCAATGAAGGTATGTTCTTTTTCTGATAATGAGAAACCTTGAAGTCGCTGCGTAAGTTCTTCATCTTGCCCGACACAACTTGGCGTGCTCGTCATTGCAAGCCTTCGTGCTGATTACTGCTGTGAAAAGAAGCTAATATGTGCGAATTAGGGATTGAGATTCAACAAAGAACGGTGAAAACTGGAAAAGCTCTCCGGCGAGAGAATGGGGAACGCTCTCCGACGAGAGAATTTTGGCAAAAATTAATTAATTATTGCATTAACATAGATTAATTTGGAATTGCATAAATAGTTAAAAGTCCTCATTAAATTATACTGTTTGAGAAAGGATTTTAAATTAAAGTTAATTATAAAGTTCCTATGGCCTCCGTTTCTAATTTGTCGGTAAATCAATTAAGTTGCGGTAATGGGCTCTGCCTCCGGTGACATTGCTAAAATTTAATTGTAGGTAATTACCAGGACAAACTTATAATTAGACGGTTAGAGGAAATCTTATGAGAGCGTACGGGCTTCCCCTCGGGTGCCACTTCTGAACCGTTGAACCCAAAGAGCGATGTGTGTAAGGGTGTGAGTTCAATGTCGAGCTCCATCCTTTTTAAGCAATCATAAAAGATAATGTTCACAGAACTTCCCGTGTCTACAAACACTCTTTGCACTTCATACCCCGACACCTGTGCTGTTATCATCAAAGCATCGTTATGTGGTCTCTCGACTTCTCCCACATCTGCAGGCCTAAAGTTCATCACTAGCCCATTCACGTCTGCCTACTGCACTTTGACTTTTTCATATCGACCTCGAGCATATGCCTTCCTTGCTCGATTTGAATCTCCATCTGTTGATCCACCGAATATCATGTGGATCACTCTCATCCACCATAAGGGAGCATGCCCACAGGGTTATGGCGCAGCTCAATGAGCTTGAGGTTATGGGAGGTTTTATTAACGGGGAAACCCAGATTGATATTATGCTCCAATCTCTGCCGAAGAGCTTTGATCAGTTCCGGTTGAACTACAACATGCACAAGATTCATATGGCTCTTCCAGAACTGTTTTCAGAGCTTCATTAAGCGGAGTTATTCACTCAAGCACCTCAGGTGCTGGTCGCCGAGCAGGCTGGACCTTCCAGGCCTCACAAGAGCAGGAAGAGAAAGAAGTCTGCAGGAGAGGCGAAGGCACAGGATGCTCTGGTTTTCCCACGACCGGCCCCTCATGGTGTGCCAAAGAAACTGAAAGGAAGATGCCACAAGTGCAACACGTCAGGACACTGGAAGGTCGATTGCTCTCTCCTCAAGAAAGGTAATTTTCTCGTTAATGTCGTAGAAACATGTTTAGTGGTTGTATCTACCAGAACTTGGTGTGTAGATACTAGAGCCACTGATCATGTCTGCAATTATTTGCAGGGGTTCCAGGAAACCAAACGGCTTAGGGAGGGAGAGATCACTATCTACATGGGCAATGCTATGAAAGTGGCGGCTGTTGCAGTGGAAGACGTTACTTTATCGTTTGATAGTAGTAGTTTGGTTTTGAGAAATTGCCTTTATGTTCCTAGCTTTAAAAAGAATCTTGTTTCAGTTTCTAAACTCGTTATGGATGGTTTTTCAGTTTCGTTTGATGACATGGTTATTATTCGTTTTGGAAATCGTTTCATATGTTGTGGTTCATTAGTTGGCAATTTATATGTGCTCAAACCAAACTCTCCCACAGTGCAACAAAATGAATTGAATAATGTCATAACTACTTCTAATAAGAGGAAGGAGTCTTCGCAGATGAATCAAGCATATTGGCACCTTAGACTTGGGCACATCAACCTTAGGAGGATTCAAAAGTTAGTGGCCAGTGGACTTCTCGGTCCATTGGAAGAGCACTATCCAACTTGCGAATCCTGCCTGGAAGGTAAGATGGCCAAGAGACCATTTACGGCAAAAGGGTGTAGGAGACAAGAAGTGTTAGGATTGATTTATTCTGATTTGTGTGGTCCTATGTCGATCCAGGCTAGAGGAGGTTTTGAGTACTATGTGTCTTTCATAAATGATTACTCGAGATTTGGGTACGTTTATCTGTTGCACCGCAAGTCCGAATGCTTTGAGTAATTCAAAGAGTATTGGGCAGTTGTGGAGAAGCTTCATGGTAAAAGTATCAAGTCACTTCGTTCTGATCGAGGTGGCGAATACCTCTTTGGAGAGTTTAGGACATACTTATCGGAAGCTGGGATTGAATCCCAACTGACACACCCGGCACGCCCCAGCAGAACGGGGTTGCAGAGCGAAGAAATAGGACTCTTATGGAGATGGTTAGGTCTATGATGAGTTATTCGAGGTTACCAGATTCGTTCTGGGGGAATTGAAAACAACATCGTATATTCTGAACATGGTTCCTTCGAAGTCAGTTGACACTACTCCTTATGAGATGTGGAAATGGCGCAAGCCCAATTTCTCACAGTTTCGAGTTTGGGGTAGTCCTGCACATGTGTTAGTGTAGGAACCTGGCAAGTTGGAGAAACGTTCGGAAACACGAGTTTTCATAGGTTATCCCAAGAGAACGAAAGGTGGATTATTTTATAGTCCTGAGGATCAAAAGGTGATCGTTTCGATGAACGCTAGATTCCTGGAAGAAGACTATATTATGAATCATAAGCCCGCGAGTATACTAGTCTTACGGGAATTAAGGAGTGAAGTTGACGGTTCCCCACCGAGGGCGCAAGTAGATACATCACATAATACTACAACATGGCACACTGAAAGTGTACCAGTGCAGACAGTGCCTCGTCGCAGTGGGAGGGTTTTTCATTTACCCGACCGATGGATAGGTCTTGAAGAGTCATCGGACTCAGTTCCAGGAGATCTAGAATCAGACCCAAGAACTTACGATGAGGCACTCCAAGATAAAGATGCAGATTCATGGAATGTTGCAATGAAAGCTGAAATGGGGTCAATGGACTCCAATCAGGTCTGGGATCTTGTAGCACCACCCAATGGGATACGACCCATTGGATGTAAGTGGATCTATAAGAGAAAGAGAGGATCAGATGGGAAGGTGCAAACCTTTAAAGCTAGGCTTGTTGTGAAAGGTTATACCCAGATCGAGGGAATTGATTATGATGAGACCTTTTCGCCAGTAGCTATGCTTAAGTCCATTTGGATTCTCTTGGCTGTAGCCGCTCATATGGACTATGAGGTCTGGCAGATGGAAGTCAAGACAACTTTCCTTAATGGGAACCTGCAGGAAGACATCTATATGCAACAACCAGAGGGATTCATTGCTGAAGGTTGTGAGCATCTAGTGTGTAAGCTTAATCGGTCTATTTATGGACTGAAGCAAGCTTCGAGATCTTGGAACATCCATTTTGACGAGGTGATCCAGTCGTACGGGTTCACTCAATGTCCGGATGAACACTGTGTTTACAAGAAAATCAGTGGGAGCATGGTGGTGTGTCTTGTGCTTTACATAGATGACATACTGCTTATTGGAAACAGTAAAAAGAAGTTGTCAGACATAAAGGTGTGGTTGTCTAAGCAGTTTGATATGAAGGACTTAGGTGAAGCAGGACACATTCTTGGTATTAGGCTCATTAGAGACCGTAAGAAGAGAATGTTGTGCTTATCCCATTCTTCATACATAGACACTGTCTTGGCCAGATTCAGCATGCAGGATTCTAAGAAAGGTGAGTTACCTTTCAGGCATGGAATACTTTTATCTAAGGAGATGCCTTCTAAGACGTCTAAGGAGATATAGGAGATGAAGACAGTTCCTTATGCTTTGGCAGTAGGAAGTCTCATGTATACAATGTTCTGCACTAGGCCGGATATTAGCTATGCCGTTGGCATGGTAGCTAGATATCAAAGTAATCCGGCACGGGAACATTGGTCTGCGATGAAGCATATCTCAAGTACCTGAGAAGGACTAAGGAGTACATGTTAGTTTATCGTACAGATAGCTTGTTACCTCTGGGTTACAGTGATTCTGATTTCCAGTCAGATAGGGATGAAAATAAGTCAACCTCAGGTTATGTGTTTACCTTGGAAGTGAAGTCATTTTATGGAGGAGTACTAAGCAGAAATGCGTGGCAGACTTCACTATGGAAGCCGAGTACATAGCAGCCTCAGAGGCAGCAAAAGAGGCAGTTTGGTTTAGGAACTTCTTAGTGGACTTAGAGGTTATACCGAGTTTTCCACGTGGTATCACCGTATACTGTGATAACAGTGGAGTAGTAGCGAACTCAAAAGAACCTTGAGCTCACAGAGCAAGTAAACACATAGAGCGCAAATACCATCTGATTCGGGAGATCGTTGGTAGAGAAGACGTTGATATTTCCAAGATTGCGTCAGAGGACAACCTAGCTGATCCTTTCACGAAGAGTTTACCGGGAAAGTTCTTTGTCAAACACGTGGAAGGAATAGAAGTCATGAGCATGGCAATAAGATCGACATAGGTCTTTTAGAATAACGGATTAATAGGACTATATTTTAAAAGCGAAAGCTTTAAGTATAAGTGGGAGATTGTTAGTGTTATATACTGAAAGCTTGGCTTTGCATGTTATTACACTTTTGGCCTTTATGAATGAGAATCATGTTAGATTAAACAAGTTCTATGTTCTGTTGTTCTGCACTTAGATAGGGTAGGTCGTGATTGGGCGAACCGAAGATCACTCTATCAGTTACTTACGAACAAGAATAGTTGTTCATAACCTAGATGGACATGAACACCCCATCTGAATGGTTGTAGTGTCAACTATACAGTTTGTCTTGAAGGATTAGTTGCACTAGTACATTTATGTATAAAACAGGATCCCAGAGAGGAGAAGTTCATTTTATACTGATCGTCGTAAATGAACTAGGCCTCGGTTAATTACTACGTTCTCTTAACCCGTAAGATATTAAACAGGCAGATATATATAGTATATATTACTTTGATTCACATGGGTGAGGTTCAGTTCGCTGGGTTAATATTCCTATTGTTTTGGGTAATATTATTATATATAGGATGTGCTGTTAGGATATTTACGGTCACCATGTGCGTTGGTTTGATGATGTCCCCGGAGTGAGTTCATGAAAGATTGTTATGCTAAACCATGCAGGTGGATTAAGTTCCAGCATAATAAGAACGTGATGAATGAGCGCTAGCTTCGATGAAATAATAATAAATTAATTACTTCTTGATTGTCAGTAATCGAATTAATTAATGGACATTATATCTTAAACGTGGGGAGATAAATCGAGTAATTATTATTGGAGTCTCAAATGTAATTTGGGCTAGGAAAATGGAGTGCAATAATATAATGTTGGTGGCCCATTAATATTATTTAATTAATTAGAGGAGTGGGCTTGGCCCACAGTTAGTCTAATTAATTAAGGAGCCCTATTCCTAATCTCTTCAGGGTCTTTACTGTAGCTCGATATATACATCATTAAGCTAATGAGAAGAAAAAACATCTGTCATAATTAAAACACACGCCCCACGCCTCTCTCTCTCTATAGATCTCATTCGAGCTTTATCTTCTTCTTGTTGCTCCACTCATACACAATGTTCTAAAAGTCGCTAAGCGCCCGCTAGGCGCTCGACCAGCGCCTAGCGCCTAGTCGGGGCCTAGAAATTATAATAAATATATTATTTTTTATTTATTTTCACAATTTCACTAGTGAAATTACAAATTATAATTAATAAATTCATACACCTAAGTCCCAATAATATTATTAACATAATATTATAATGAAAACATGATAGCAATTAACAACCCACATGACCACAAGATTGTACTTATTGCAATTTCAAAACGAACTCTAAGTTAAAATAAGTACATAACCACTACTAAGTACATAAGCACAATCTTAAAGCAAAATCCAAGTCCAAAAGAAACTCAAAATCAACTCCAATTCCAGATAAAATAACTAAATTAAAACTACTAAACAGATAACCGTAATCTCAAAATAAACTCCAAGTCCAAAACAACCTCAAAACAAAATCCAAGTCTCAAAATAACCAACATGACCAAAATCCAAAACACTTCTAAGAACTAAGAAATGTTGTCAAGCACAAAAGGATCTTCTTCTTCCTCATAATTCTCCAATACACGTTCTTCATCTGACTCAAAGTCAATATCATTCTCATTAACTTGTTCCTCCTCCTCGGATTCAAAATCCTCTTCCTCAAGCTCTCTCACTCTTGATGTGTCAACCTCAACTTCAAGTCCATTAACCCCCTCATCTTCATCGTCTACTAATCCCGGAATAATCCACTCTTGTGCTTTACTTGCCTCACTAGCAAGTAACACATCTTTTTCATTCCCCCATTTGCGTTTGTTCAATAAACGTGAATTGAATTGGACATAAACTAGATTGTTCAAGCGCGAAACATCTAGCCGATTCTTTTTTTTCGTATGTATCTGAAGAGTATATAAAACAACATTATATAATATGCAAAAATAAACAAAACAATTTAAACATAATAAATCCAACTAACCCCTTCGAGTGTACTCCAATTCCTTTCGCACCCGGATGAGCTTGTGGTTAATGAAAAGATTCTTATGACAATCCTTTGCAAATTAGACGTTCCATACCCATAATTTAACCACCAAGTAGCTATGCATGAAAAAAAAAATATAGAAATTAATATGAAAACAAAATCATTGTGTAGTCTCTAAAGTTTAAAGACAAGTTTAAGACTACTCATAAAAAAATAAATATAACTTTTCAAGACATATCAATTATCACATAAGAGGCAAGACAAAAATACAAATAAAAAATAAATTATTATATACCCGGATCAAACTTTTCGTTGTTCACTTCACAACCTTTTGCGGCAATTGGCTTCCCGAAGACTCCTTCCCTTGTCTTATAAATTGACAACTCAATGTTCATGATTTTATCTATCAAATCAAATTCACCATGGCAAATGACATCAAGACAACCAATAACTCCATCCGAAACAACTTGATCTAGTATGAGACTCGGGTCCTTATAATGATAATAAGGATTTAGTAGATATGCCACCAAGTGCAACAGAGTGTCCAATCTACCCATCATCTTCGTGTCAATGATCTCTAAGATGGTTCATAGTTCTTGGCAAGATTGTTCGAGACATTTTTTATATCCTCTTTGGCATGCATAAGCTCCCAATACAAAAAACCCTTCGACGGCTTTCTATCGGCATCCGCTATACAAAGAACCTTCTCCAAAGGAGCAAAAATAGTCAAAAAAGATCTTACACCATTCCAAAAACCAATAGACATCACGGTGGTGTAACTTGCATTCCTCTTGACTGTCTTGGACCATTTGCACTCATCCCACTCGGAGCTAGAAAACATCGCCTTTAATTGTGTCTTCTTTTCCATCAAGCTTTGCAAGTTAAGAAAAGAAGAGGCAAATCATGTGACCTCGGGTCTTACTTTGTCCCTTCTTTTAGTGTAAGACCTCATCATGGCTAAGGTCTTATGATGCGCATATATAAATATGGTCAATGCCTTTGCTTGTTCAATTGTTTTGTTGAACTGGGGTAGTTTTGTAATGCCCTCCAAGATGAGATTCATGGTGTGTGCAGCACACGAAGTCCAAAAGATAGTTGGCCTCTTCGTGCGCAATAATTTTGCCGCTCTCATTTTGTTTGAAGCATTGTCCGCCACAATTTGAACAACATTCTCGGGCCCAACTTGTTCAATGCATTTATACACATACTCAAATATCATTTCACTTGTGTTTGATACATCGGAAGATTCATTGGAAGAGAGAAACATTGTTCCGACTTTAGAATTCACACACAAATTCATGATACTTCTTCTCTTTCTATCACTCCATGCATCCGTCATAATCGAGCAACCACTCCTCTTCCATTCATCTTCACGAGGCTTCACTTTGAGTTTGGTTCTCTCGACCGTTCTTTTCAACCACGGCTCTCTCACCTCATATTGAGTAGGAGGCTTCCACTTCACCCCAAATTGACCGAGTGCTTTGCTAAAGAGCTGAAAGCTATTGAGATAAGTGTATTGAAAGATATGCCGGATTCATAAACCCAATCGACTAAATAATCTTTCACCAAATTGGATCATTCCTTCCAAATAGCATCACTAATGTTTTGCTGCCGCAATGTCTTTGCCACATTCAATGATGCTTCCGGGTTGATAGGTGTAGCAAATCTATCCATTGGGCTAAGAGAGTGAGATTCTTGGCATTGTTGAGAGAAATTCAACCCTTTAATATTAACCGAAGATATCAACTCTTCTTGAACTTCTTTTGTCTTCACCTTCTTTGCTTTGGACTCATTGATGGCATTTCTACATTTGATTTGATCCTCTTTTGTCGCTTTCTTACATGGAACGACATTCCCAGAAATTTGACCAATGTGCTCTTTCAATCGACGTATACCGCCCGACATCACTTTCTCACATAACAAGCATTTAACCCTATCTTTGTTATGTGGATCGGCTAGAACACCATAATTCCAACCTATATCATCCGACTTTCTTTTAAGTAGAGAATCAGTCTCAATCTTAGTGGATGTCCGGGAATCACACGAAATACTTTTTGACGCCGAACTACTAGCACATGCCATTGAGAAAACCTAAAAACAAAAGAGTGAAAAATACATAACTAAGGTTGTTGCAAGAAAGAACACAAATACACAATGAACATAAAATTATACTACTATCATTTTTTTTTTCACTTTTCAAATTTAAAGTCTTAAATTTCTACTAAGTTCTTCTCATTGTAATTTCATCAAACACATTATCTACATGTTATGTTTTAAAGTTTAAACATTACACAACATAAGAGAAATATAACAACCAACTAAATTCGTGTTTTAAAGTTTAAACATTAGTATTTATTTCATTAGTGATTTATTTTCACAACTTAAAGAACTTACATAATACTATAATAGAATTAAAGTCCTGTAAGTTCTGAAAACTTAAATTCTAAGTCCTAATGGTAAAGAGGCATGTTAATTATATTCTAAGTTCTGAAAACTGAAATTACAACTTTAATTTTATTATGTTTAAACTTTCATCAGTCTTTATTGAATGAATAAAATATTAAATTTATAATATTTGACTATTTGTAGATATAATTGAAGTATGAACATTGAACAGAATAATGGCCCACAGCAAACCAACAAGCTTTAAGTCTTAAACTCAATAGCCAAAACTCAATCTTCCCAAATACACAAATAAATAGCATAATATATTAATATGTCAAGAGTCTTCAACATCCCTATTTTCAATTTCTTTCGCACCTACAGTCACAACTCACAGGCGCACAACTGAAGGACTAGACTAGAGTCTAAAATAGTACATGAGGGTGCTGATTAATGGTGGCGACTGGCGGAGGAGGGCGGAACTTCGACGGAGAAGCGGATGGAAACTGGAGGTTGGTGAACGGGACGGTCGACGAGGGTTTCTGTTTCACTTTGTTCTGCTTCTGTAAGTTCGTGAATTGGTCAATTGATATCTGTAGGGTGTGGGCTTGGTTAATTGTTATTTGTTACCCACAAAAACTCAACCCGTTTTTCATTTTTTTAAGATTTAAAGTAAACGACGTCGTTTCGTCGTTTAGTAATAAAAAAAAATCTGTCAAAAGCGCCGAGAACCCGCCTCAGCCACCGAGAACTTGCCTCAGCCGCCTAGTCCCGCCGAAACCGCGTAGCCGCCGTGGCCGCCTAGCTTCGCCTAGGCCCGCCTAGCCCGCCCGGCTGATTTTAGCAAATTGGCGGCGGCTCACCTCCGCCTGGCGCCTAGGCGGCCGCCTAGGGAGATTTTTAGAACAATGCTGATACAAGTTGAAGAAGGGTGTATTGAGTAATACGGTAGAAGATCTGTAGGTAAACCGAGATGAAATATATTTTATTCTACAGAACTAACCGGAGGTCCGACTGAAGAACGGAGCATACCCAAACGACCGTCTTGACGTCAGCTTTCAGGTGCCGCCGAGATTGCCACCGTCCTCCGTCGCACGCGCCCTCAGGCACCGCCGGAAGCTCGCTGACTTGAAGATTCGTCTTCATCTGTTTGCACCCGTTTGATCCGGATTTGATCCGATCTTGTTCGTGCAACCCAAGACGTGATTTGCGGTCAACCGTTCGTGGTCAACCAGATCTACATAAATTTTAAGCCGTAAGTTCTCTACGTCAAACCTTTAGATCCGTTGCGCATAGGTTTACGTTTGCTATTGAATTCGTGACTTGTACATAACGAGATCCTCACAGATCCCAACAAGTGGTATCAGAGCACTTGGTTAATTCGTTTTGTACAAAGTTCGAATTTTTACGGCTTTATTTGACAAGATGTGTTCAAACGCAGCCATATATTGGATTATATTTGCATAACTCAGTTTTGCAGGAAAATAGTTAATCCACTATTATGGCCATCTATGTGTTTGATGAATGTTGTTGAATGTGATGTATGGTTTTAAGTTTGTTTTTAAAGCCTCGGACATGTCGAGGAATTCATGGATGAATGTTTGTAATAATTATTCGCTCGGGGGTTGACCGGATAGATTTAATTATTTGTTTAGAAAACATGTACATCCATTCATTGGATCTAGGATCGATATATGTAATTTTGTAATTATATTTTTCGTGTTGTGATCATGTGTTGATGACCGGGAGATCACAAGAGATCAACGAGCCTTGATGAACTAACTGGATCACGGGCCCGAGGACCTGCCGGCAGCCAGGGGGCGGATCGGCAGCCACACGACCTGGCTGGACGCGTGCGGCAATCACGCGAAATGAAAAAAAAATCAGTGATTCCGACCACCGGCGGTCGGGCGGTGGCTGGTCGTGGCTGAGGTGGAGAGGTTTACTTGATGATCAAGCAGTACAATATCAACTAGGATTTTACTGCTTAAGGAGTTCCAGTTTGACAAGGAAAGAACTGTCACAATTTCCTTGTTTAAGGAGACTCAATATTTAATGGCCATAATAGTGGATTTATTTATTTATTTATTTAAATTCATTATGCCATTAATTATTACTTATGCATGATTATTAATTATGTTCTTGCATAGGATTAATTTAGTGTTGCAAGATTAATTATGCATGCTAATTAATTATGTAATGCATAGGATTAATTTAGAATTGTGTCAATAAATTATGCATGTAATTAATTATTGCACTGACATTGATTAATTTAGAATTGCATAAATTATTGCACATGTTAATTAATTATTGCATTGACATAGATTAATTTAGAATTTACATGAATTAATATGCATGTTAACTAATTATTGCATTAACATAGATTAATTTGGAATTGCATAAATAATTAAAAGTCCTCAATAAATTATACTAAGTTTGAGAAGGGATTTTAAATTAAAGTTAATTGTAAAGTTCCTAAGGCCTCCATTTCTAATTTGTCGGTAAATCAATTAAGCTGCGGTAATGGGCTCCCCTCTCGGGTGACATTGCTAAAATTTAATTGTAGGTAATTACCAGGACAAATTTCTAATTAGACGGTTAGAGAAAATCTTATGAGAGCTTACGGGCTTCCCCTCGGGTGCCACTTCTGAACCGTTGAACCCAAAGAGCTATGTGTGTAATGGTGTGAGTTCAATGTCGAGCTCCATCCTTTTTAAGCAATCATAAAAGATAATATCCACAGAACTTCCCGTGTCTACAAACACTCTTTGCACTTCATACCCCGACACCTGTGTTGTTATCATCAAAGCATCGTTATGTGGTCTCTCGACTTCTCCCACATCTACAGGCCTAAGGTTCATCACTAGCCCATTCACGTCTACTTGCTGCACTTTGACTTTTGCATATCGACCTCGAGCATATGCATTTCTTGCTCGTTTTGAATCTCCATCTGTTGATCCACCGAATATCATGTGGATCACTTCCATCTTCGAGGGGAGTTCCTCCTTTTCAGGTGACCTTGCCCTCTTGCGAAGACTTTTTCTCCTTTCGCTCCTTCGACTGGACCTCTCCTGTCCTTATAAATGAACTCTTTCAAGTGTCCCGCCTTGATCAACCTCTCAATCTCGTCTTTCAAATGTCTGCAATCGTCGGTGTTGTGCCCGTAGTCTTTGTGAAATCGACAATATAAGTTGCTCTTGCGCTTAACAGGTCCATCCTTTCTCGTCCTTGGCCATCTCACCACATTCTCATGAATCTCTCTCTCCATAACCTCCAATATTCTCGCTTGAGGGGCTGATAAGGGTGTATACTGAATTGGCCTCCATCCTCTATATCGTCCTTCCCCTCTCTCCGCTCGTGGGGATCCTCTCTTTTCCCCTGACAAGTGGGCTTTCTTATCTTTCTTCTCGTCTCGAGTCTCCATTTTTACCGCTTTTGCCGCTTGCAAGAAATCGGCCTTTGCTTCCTCCACATTCATGTACTTCGCACATCTCCCCAATACTTCATTAAAGGTCTTACCAGGTCATTTTGCCAAAGAATTTCTATACAGTCCTGGTAATAGCCCTCTGGTCAGTCCTCCCGACTTGATCTCCTCCGTTGTTGTGGGCACGTCGACACATGCCCGTGGGTACTTTGCTACATAGTCTCGCAATGATTCCCCTTCTTTCTGTTGCATCCCAATCAAGGTAAGATAAGACTTCTCCTAGGCTCTGACACTTGCGAATTGATTAAGAAAGCTCGACCTGAAACCATCGAAGTCCTGGACTGCTCTTGGTGGTAACTGATGGAACCAGTCTTGGGCTGGCCCCCTCAAAGTCGTCAGAAAGGCCCTGCAGCGCACTGGATCATTGTAACGTTGTAACTGCCATGTTTTCGAAACTTCTCAAATGTCTAGACGGGTCAGTGGACCCATCATACCATATGGTCAACTCTCTAAAGCCTTTTGGTAAGTCAGCATCCAAGATATGTTGGGAAACTGGGTGTCCCTACGAGTTGCTACTCTTCTTCCCGTCCATGCGAGCCTGCAAGTCGCGGACCTGGGCCCTCAACTGCTCCAAAGTGTCATCCCTTGCTTGTCGATTAACAGTCCTGATCGAGGACTCCTTCTCGTCTACGCTCCTGTTATGCTGTTCATTCGACTGACCATGTTGTTCTTGCTCGAGCCTAGGGGAACGCTCGACTCGATGCTGTTGCTCGACGTTAAGTGGTTACTAAAATTAATATATATTTATCGAAATATAAAAATAACTAAAAGTCTTTAATGTAATTTGATTCTAAATGTGATACATACTATTAAATAAAATTTTGTTTTAATTATGATTGTTATATATAATATTTATTTATTTTTGTCAAAATTAAATATAATAATTTATTTATTCGACATTTAATATAACGCCCGTGAATAACATGGGTGCTCGAAAGTTAAGTAATTTTATCAAAATAAAGAAGTAATGAAATTTATATTATTCTAATAGAATGATAAAAAATTAAAAATACAACTAATAATTTAAAAATAATAAAGTTAATTATATAAAATAATACCCATGTTTTATACTCGATGTCAAAATGATAAATTTTTAAACACGCACGCGCGCACACACACACACACAAATATATTTTTCAAGGTCATTATAATGTTCATTCTCTATGTAATCTGTATTTGAGTTGAGACATAAACCTCAGAATAATATTTTTTTTATATTAATTTAATGTTAATAATTCGTTTAAATATTTTTTAAAATAAAATACCTATTTTATGGTATGTTAATACATAAATTTATATTATTTTGTAAGATAATTTATAGTTTTATTTGATATTTTTTAATTTTGTTTGATAAATAAATTTAAATATTCTTTTTAAGGATGTATATCAATGTTTTGTATTTTATATATATAATATAGATGTCAAATCGAAGATCATTAAATGATAATTAATTTGATATGTTATATATGAAAAATAAAATATAAAAAAATATAAAAGTTTATAAATAAGAAGAAGAATAATTTATAATAATTAATGTATCAATTAAATAAGAATATGAAATGTAATGTATGGTAATGTAGGAAAAGGAAATGTAAAATGGTTTATGGTAACTAATTGTAGAAGAAAATAAAGAAGAGATCAGTCATGGATTTAATACGAATAATATAGACTGAAATCCAATACTAATTATTTTTTTTTTATAAAAAAATGTTAATTTATATCCAAGATTGACTCTGAATTATGATTTTTTGCCATATAGGATTACGAAGCGTGAGAGTCTACCACTTAATTTCAATGCATTTTGTAATTATATATATAGGTGATTGCTTATCAAAACACTTTGTTCACAATTTGCTATCCACCATCCATCATCACCCACCTACTAATTTCCAAATAAGTTAATAAATCTAACTAGTACGTAGCTTATGCGATGCATGGGTAAATATGTTAAATAATAATAATAAATGAAAGATATAGGTAAACAATATTAAATAATAATTATAAATTAGAGATTTGGGGGTTAACACCTGATATAATTTATGTATATCAGTTTGTTGTAAACAATATAAAACCATCCTATATAAAAGAACATAAAACATGCATGTTTAAAATATTAAAAATACCTAAAATATGATATAACATATGTAAAAATATCTAAAATATTTATATTATTCTTTTAAAAATGTGAAGTCATTTAAATTTTTTTCTAAACTATTTTGTGAAGACAAAATATCTAAAAACACTTAATATATGTACATTTATGGATAGACTCTTGATGTATAGAATACGTAAACAAAAAGTATCTAAAATTATAGCTAATACCTCACAGTAAAGTTTATGATAGAAGATTATAGTAAATATAAAAACCTGGGATATATCTTTTGTCATCAGTTTTATATTGTATATTACTTTTATATTGTAACTATGACATGCATGTGAAGTGATTTTTCGTGTCATTAATCTTTAAAAATAATACAAAATTTTGAGAATTTTGTTGTAAACAAATTATAGAGATTGGTGTATATCTAAATGCTAGTACAACTTTTTTTATTGAGTGAATTTGTGTATATCCTTTTTATTTTTTGTACGATTCCATTCCAGTTTTAAAAGATATTGAAAAAAATATTCTTAAAAAAAATATTATTACGTTCAGAATGATTTGACTGCACCGATTTTGTTCCAAATCGTTGCTTTGTTTTAAAATGTGTTACTATGAAGATAAAAAAATCCACAAATCCCTTACCATAACAAAAGGATCATAATAAAATCAAAATGATTTGACTGTAAGTAAATAAAATCATATATATCTAATAAATCTGCTAGCAAAATAGCTGGTGTCAACACCAAAGGTAAATCCGGATTCCATTTATAAAGGCAACTATAATAAATGCAATTAATAATTTTTTTATTTAAAATGAATTTTAAAATTACCATTTTTGGTATATAATTAATGTTTATGACAAAAAAAAGTTTTCGAAAGTTAATTTAACCTTATTCTTATTATATATACTAATGGGTAACCCGTGCGATGCGCGGGTAAATAATATCAAATAATAATTATAAATTAAAGAGTGAGTAAATAAAATTAAAAAATAATTATAAATTAGAAAAGTGAGATTAACATGTGATATAATTTACAACATAAAAGTATCTTGTGTATACAAATATCTTATCTAAGACAACATAAAACATTTATATTTAAAATATTAAAAACACCTAAAATATGTAAGATTATCTAAAATATATATGTAGATCTTGTACGTCTACACGCTCCTCTTCACCCTCTTCTTTTCTCCTGCAGCCCCTTATTCGAGGTTTTTTTTCCTCCACCAGAGCCTCGGCGGTTGGCTTCTTTTCTTGGCCTTGGGTGCCATTGTTTTGACAAAGATGGGAATAAAACAAAAATGTAGAGGATAAATTGACACCCACTAAGCGTACATAAATTCTCCAATTTATNAGAAGTCGAATGAACCCCAAGAAGCTGAGTTTCCCGTTCGAATGCCTTATGTAATCCTGAAGAACCACATGAAAAGGAACTGATGGACTCAACCCGAGCTCTTGTCCAAAAAAAAAAAAATGTGAAAAAAGATCGGTTATAATTTCCTAAAGCAACCATTCAAATATCAAATTTCGAAAAAAAAAAGTCTGTAGAGAGAGTACATACAGAGGCATGTTCCTCGATCTTGATGTCTCATCATTGTCCAAAAAATTGTACGCACTTTGTGCGTGTTGCTCCCAGCAATCCATTCATTCAAGCTGATAAACCTGATTGTGGCCCCACATAATTCTTCGAAATTTAGTTTCTTGTACTGAAGTGAACTCAGCTCGACAACAATATCAAAAGATACTTTCATTTATTCATTCATTCGGTTCGAAAAAAAATAATAATAGTAAACTAAAATTACCATATTGACATAATCCAAAACCCGTGAATCCTTCATAGCATCGGTTGAGTTCTTCGCATTGCCTGCACGCATTGATGTAGTAAACTAAGACACGGGACAAAAAAGGAATAAGACAGAGAGTAAAAAAGATTAACCGATTTGAAGTTCTGTAGGGATGTAAATCCATTTTTGTTGGGCCCTAACAATGTGAATTGTTCTCGAAGATATGCCAATTGCGAATGTCAATGTTTTTGCAAGAGCCTGTTTGAAAGAGCATATGGCTAGTTTTTTTTTCAATGCTGAGTTTCCAAATTTCAAGAACTCATTTGTCATCTATGAGAAAGCCAAATGTGAAGTTATGAATAGACTAGTAATCATTTTGTGCACATCCACAAATAAATAAAATATTATAAGTAATATGTGTAAATTTTAAAATTATAGATAATGAAAATATCACATTTTCAAGATTTGATTATTAGTAAAAATAAATAATATAAATATAAATTATTTTCGTATATATGAATCACTATATTGATTGAGAAAAATGTAGGTCATGTAATTTTTATAATTTGAAGGGATCATGATCAATTAATTTAGTTGAAAACAAATACCATCGTCATCATCATCATCATCACCATTACCATCATCATCATCATCATCATCATTATTATATCAACAACTGTTTAAAAGATTTTATAGTGGTTTGACTATGCTATTAAAGTTTAAAACTATTCAATTATTTTTTTTAAAGAAAATTATTTCATGAGATACCAAAAAAAAAAAAAAAAAAAATTCAGAATAAATAGTTTGAAGAAAAATTTTTACAATAGAAATGTTTATACTATGTAATTCTATTTAGTGTGTATTGTTATTAGTTGGTATTAGCATTAACTGTTATATAATAATAGTAAAAAGCATATGATTACACTTAATAGGGTGTACTAATATGAATAATAAAAAAAATATTAATGATAGATTTTGTAACCGAAAATAGAGGAAAACTAAAAATAATTTTATTAAATATTTTGTCAACAATTATATAAATATTGATAATTGGTTATGGTATATTCTTGATTATTGTGCATTAATCATACTATAGTCATATGGCATACTTGTATATATTTTACTGTTGCTGGATATGCTCATTTTTATGAATGAATGAAAAGATATAGGTTTTAGAATATTCGGTTTTTAAATTTTAATTTTTAATTTGTTTGTACGAATCATTTCGAAAAACTGGAAGTTTCATATGCATAATAATGATTTTTATGCATTAATCATGCTCTAAAATAATTAGCAGTTTCATATGCACAATAATGCTGAATGTTTACTAATCTAAAATTCTACTCACCGTGCTTCTGCCTAGAATGGTGCGTGTTTTGCTTTTCTATCAAATAAGTAAAATACAAGCTTTGATTTGTGCAATAGAATCTACGGTTTTATTTAAGCTGTGATCATACCACAGTTATGTATCTAAATGTTCCATTATCTTTTATATTGACTAAAGGTGAGGTAGAACACGAAAGATAATATTTAGCCTTTTACTAATTTATTCATTCTATTGTTATCCCTTTGTTTTTTCCAATGCTTTAATTTATGAATTGGTTGTAATATCAATTTCATTGTTATTTGTATTCTAGCCTGTAAGGATGTCCAAGAGAATTGTTCGGTTAAAGATGAAGTCGAGAATAGGGATAACGTGGAACAGTGGAAGAGGAATAAGCATAAGCAGGATGGTGTTATGATGCCTTTTTGGCTCTCGATTGAGATGAGTATACTTGATTTTATGTCTGAAAACTTAAAAAAAAATTACATGTATAGCCATATTATGCTTTATTTTGGCTACTTTGTATGTATTTATCACTCCTTCAAAAAACAAAAAGAAAAAAAAAGGAGCCAATTGAAAAAAAAAAAGTGTTTGTTCCTATATTACATGTAATAGTTTTGTATCTATGGATTGGTGAATCAAACATTTTTAGCACCATGTTATTTTACATTCATTTGAGTTATTATGATTGAACTTCAATATAGATCACAATTTGAAGAAATTTATTGCTTTAATGACACTTTTGAAATAATTTTTAATGACAACAAATGTGAATAGCAATTTATGAATTGAAACATTTTGATAATTCAATATAATCATAATTTATTATTACAAAAAGGTTCCACTACACAAGAAATAGGCATGACAAAAGTTGTGCTTATTACAGGGAATTGGCATGACAAAAGTCGTGTCTAGTACTTTTGCATTATAGCAACGATTTTAATGTGTCAATATGTCTATAGACACACGTCTATTGGCACGACATATTTGCAACGACATTTCATTACAATACATCAATAGCCACAATTTTGATGGTTTTAGGCACAATATTTAGTTGTTCTTACTAACCATGTTTCTTGTAGTATAGATTACTGTTTTTTATTATAACAATTAAGCTGTTTAAAAAAATGCAATATTATGAGCTGATTTAGATTATTGCGTTTTCTATGTTGCAAATATTATTATATTAGCCTAAAAATTAAAATAACTAATAATTTTTGGATGTATTGCAAGAACAATTTTTTGAGCTGGTTGAAGATGTTTTATTTTGACGATGAATTTTATTTTTAATAATGTTGTTGTATCTTTTTAATATAAAAAATTATTTTTTTTTGTTTCTTTTTAGTTGGAAGACAAAACTTATGTTAGTATCTTTATATTATCAGAACGTCAATTAGGATGTTTATATAATATAAAAAAAACAGATTATATTTAATATTGTATGAGAAACCGTTACATACATACTAAATATTTAATAATATTAATCTTTTGTTTGTGTAAATATTTTATTGAATGTATTATAAATATTTTTATTAAATGACATGCCTATTTTTATTAAATGCTCGCAAGAATTTTATTAAATGAAATCCATTTTTTATTAATTGTTGTTGGAATAAGATTAAATGAAGCTTGCTAGCAATTATATATATATATTTCATTTGACATATATGAAAAATTAACAAACTAAATGCGACAACTACCATTAATTTCGTCACAAAAAAACTTCCCCCAATATCTGCAAGCTTGGAATAAAAAAAACATTCAAAATGTAGAATTTACAGATCAAAGGAAAGTACAAACACAAATTCAAGATCTCTCCGCATTTTTGCGCATATGAATGACGAAACCCCAGCTGGAGGATAGATTTCGAATCACAATCCTCAACGTTTAGAGTATTGAGGGCGCTTTCTAGCTTTCATCAACCTAACCTTCTTCCTCTCAACTACTCTGGAGTCCCTAGTGAGTAGACCTTTCTCCTTCAAAGTTGGTCTATGACTGGCACTCACTTTCAGCAAAGCTTAAGCAACGTCAAGGCTTGAGCCTCACAGGATAACCAGCCACCATGCATGGGCCTTCACGAACACGTCATAGCTTTTCTCATAGCCAAACGCCATAAGAGGAATCTTCACATACAACAACCATCCAGGATTCCCATGAAGGTATTCCTTAGCCTCTCGATAGTTGATTTAAATGTTACCAGACAATCCGAGCAATGGCACATTTTCTGTGCCCAGTTCCGATTAAGGTCTGCGACGCGAATCCAGCGGGAAGACGAAACTTCACCAGCTTCTTAATGTCCACCGTGTTGTGACCATTTTTGTTATGTTTTTCGTTACTATTTTGTTATTCTCTTTTCCCCGTTTTAGTTCTTTTAGTTGGTTTTTAGTTCGTTTTGTAGTTTATTGTGTTTTTGCTCTATTTTGGCTTTTTATATGTTTTTCGTGTATTTTGTCGGTTTTCTACGTTTTTCTTCTTATTTTTGGTGTGCAGGTCAGAAGCCCCGTGAGAAATAAATGTAGTCCAAAAATCGACCGAGCAACCATGGTTGTATAGACGGGTTCGTTAGCGACATAGAGGAAGAAGCGGAGCTCAATTTCGAGCTTGGACGAGTCCGAACGAACCCAAAACGCGAAGTCGCGCGAAGCACGACTTTAGTGTGATGGTCATGACCTTTGGGAGAATTGGATTTCAATAATAATTTGGCCATTCAAGCATCATTGAATAGAGGGATTCGTTAGCGACGCGTAGAAAAAAACGGAACTCAATACCGAGTTCGGACGAGCCCAAACGAGCCCGAAACGCAAAGTCGCGCAGCCGAGTTTCCTTCTTAGCGGCGCTAACCAATTATAACGGGGCCAGAGAGTTTGTACTGAAATGGTTAGCGGCCTCTAAGGGGGGTTAGCGGGCCGCTAACCCCCCCTGGCAGACAACAATTTTTTCTTTTTCCTCAAAATCTGGGATGTTTGGATGGTGCTCGAAAGTGGAAGCTTGGACCAACATTTCATCCTTGATTTTAGGTTTTTGGTGCTGAAGAACATGTTCCCACTCACTCTCTTCCATCTCTCCTTATAACTTTCATCTTCCATCTTCATCACCACCCCTACCATTCTTGAACCAAGTGGGGTTCTCCCCCCTCTTCATCTTTCTTCTTCACCATCTCTTTTCACCACATTCTTCTTCATATTTTCTCTCTTAAGTTTTTCTTTTGGTTTTTCATATTGTAAGAAAGAACACTTTGGAGACTTGTTGCAGCTTGGATTTGGCTTGTTTTTTGTTCTTGACATTGGAGTTCACATTAATAGTAAGTTTTATTTTCCATTGTGTCTATGATGATTATGGCTATGTTGAATGTGAATGTTGGTGTTGAGATTGAAATGAGTAGCTAATTCCTTAGCTAGGATTAGGGGATAATCATTCCGGTTTGTTCTCGTTTATGTGCATGTCGATAACTCAATCTTGACGAGTTGTTTTAATTATGAATTGATAAAATCATACTTGATAAATTGTTATAACCTAAGAGTGACATTTACGTTAATTTGTTGATATAATCGAAGAGTGACACTTTGATTTGTAATTGAATATTGATTTTTTGGGTTAGAGTTTGTTAATTCTACATTATTAGTTGATTAAACACCTTCTAATCGAATTGCGACTTTTAGAACCAAAAGGGGAGGAGTCGTAGAGATAATCGATTTCAAAACCGAGAGGGGAGAAATTGGTGGAACTTGGCTCGTTGAGAGTAGATATGTTCGGAGATGTATTGTCCATGTGTTAATTGTTTCGTTAATTTGCTCGTTTATGTTTATCCGCATGTTACGAAGAGTTATTGAGGATAAACCGCTAAATAAGTTAATTAGTCGAGCCTTTTAACCGAGTTACTGATTGCCGTTAAATGAGTGTAGAACCAGAAGCGATTATTCCCGATTCCCTAGCTCGTTTATCGTTTTATCATTTATATTTTTAGGTAGATTATCGTCTTGTTATTTCTTAGTTGATAAATTTTCAACTCTATCATGATTAGAATGTTTAGAGTTTATTTTGCTTTTATGTGTTATCGATACCACTTCTAAATTCCGGAGCGCCTTCCTCGAGAGATCGACCCGGGGAACGAATCATTCGATTCGGTGCTCGGTAACATAAAAATAATTTGCTACAACACACCGCCTCGATGATGTTCAGGTCGGCGGCCTCAGCGGCGTATGAGGCGACCTTGGTGACGGAGGAGACGTCGATTAGGGCGAGGAATTTGGGAGCGACGAACTTCAGAGAGAGGGGCTTCAGCGGAGCGAAAGAGATGAGATGAAAGGGTTTGGGCAAGATTTGGGAAGAGAATGAGAGAGAATAAAAAGATTTAAATTTTTTCCCAAAAAAATTCAAAATACATTTAGGCAGTTTTTTTTGTTTTAATTTGAAATTAAAACATAACAAATTCCATGATTTATGGAAGCGTTAAATAGTACTTGATTTTTTTATTAAAAATATTAAAGAACATACTCAAAATGGAATGCAATTCATATTCCCGGATTTTTTTGCTTACTATTTTTGGTAAATAGTTATTCTTTTTATATATATATATATACTAGTACGTACCCCGTGCGATGCACATGACAGAGATAATAAATGAGTTATTTTCACAGACTCTGTCCGTTTAAGTCTAGAAAGTAACAGAGTTATCATTTATTTTCTACTTTTTTTTAACCAGGGTTAAGTCTAAAAAATAATATAGTTATAATCTATCCGACCCTAATCCATCGCACCGCGACCCATGGATCCTCCACCGCACCGAGTAGGCCTGCGATCGCGAACCCTAATCCATTTTTTGGAGAAGGCGAAATTGGATTTGGCGACCACAAAAAGCCACCGGCACCCGTGGCGAGAAGAGTCGCGGCATCTGGGAAGGGCCGGGCGGCGAGGGAACGGCTACCAGCAAAGCGAAAGGCCGATAGGAAGGCGACGATTTGCGGATTTGGGATCGGTGAGAGAGAAGATTTGGGGATCGGCTTTTTAGAGAGAAATTTTTTTTCTTTGATTGCACAACCCTTAAGCTTTATTTTGTTTTTTTTTTTCCTAAAAAAATAAAGATATTATATTAATAAAAACTGCAAAAAGTGTAAAGAGAAAACAACCAAAGGCTGAATAGTACAACCAAAGGCTGAAAAGACTGGGAGGCAGATCCGAAGATCGCCTAGAGCTTGCTAGCAGCGCTAGAATAACCAACTCGCAACTACACAAAAGAAACTAACACCAACAAAAATGAAAACTACTAGAATAGATCCCAATAGGATAATGCCCGAGTGTTCGATCCCAGCAGGATAATAAGTTCACACTCGGACTCACAGAGACCAAATGGCCCAAACTAAAAACACAAACCTAAACAACACAAGCACGAACACAAAGAGAATAAACCAAGACAAAGGGTCCTAATCTACCAACAAACAAAGCCCTTCCCCAGCCGGGTAAACAAACCCAACACAAGGCACCAGCGAAATAAGGATTAACCATCCCACAACTTGACCCGGACTCCGGAACGCCACTCCCGCCACTGCCTAATGCCTAGCAAAGGATGAGTCCCGAACCTCGAACCACTCCAAGGATGAAGTCGACCCATAGCCAGAGGAGTATCGACCAGCCCCCCACACACCAGCTACCCGAGACCCGGCCAACACCACTAGCCTAGATCCGGGCGTGCCGACATCCCACAATCACAATGCCAGCAGAATAGAGACCTAGGGGGGAAAATCGATCCACCTCAGCCCCCGGCCGCCACGACTCAGACAAGTCGAGCAACCAGGGCCACATCCAACACCCTAACCACTCACCACCATTCAACAATCGGACACAAATATGAGGAGAACCGTACAAAGACGGAGCTGACCAAAGGCACCGGGAATCCACCGTCGGAGCCGAGAAGACCTAGAGGGAGTACGATTGGAGCATGGCCGCGCAGCTAATGGCCATCCGCCGACAAAGGGATCGGCTCCCGCCGGGGAAGGCACGCAGCGACGGAGATTTGGCGAGGTACGAGCTAGAGGATTTGGGGCTAGGGTTCGCGATGCAGAGAGCGTTTTTTTGGGCAACATGTACGCTTTATTTCGTTATATATACAAATAAATTATTTTTTTAAATTAATATAATTTACCATTTAAAAGCTAACGACCAGATATATTGAATAGTTTTATTAATGGGCAAAAATTTAAATTAAAATATATTAATTATTCTTTAAAATTTATTTGTATATTATTGACAACCATGATTACTTTTTTATATTTTTTTTTATTTTGATTTATTTCTATAATGAAATTATTTTTAAAATATATTTTCATTGCAGAGTATGCTAAGTAAAATATAAATCCTTACAATGCAAATTAGAAAAATTTTGATTATAGAAGGGATTGAGTTTTTGGCATTTGCTAAATCAAAGTTGTTTAATTAGCATACAAATTAAATTCTAAAATAACATATGTATATATTTTGTAAAATATATATGCACTCTTTAATTTTAAATTTATTTACATATTTTAAATTGATTACATAAACAAATAATACTAACGTGCATTAAATATTTTCCATTACATAAAATAAAAAAGAAAAAGAAGACGTACAACTTCTATAACTTTTATTAATAATAATAACATTTAAACTTTATAATAAAATAATAATTAAGTATTGTATGGTGAACAAGAATAGTAAAGCTATTATTTAACTTATATCAAGGAATAAATATATATACTAAAATTAAATTTATATTAGTGTAAATGTGTTAGTGAGATAATATATTAATTATTGTATAAGCTAGCTCTAACATGCTCATATTTAATGATATGGAAAGAAACAATGTTGATTATTAAAAGAGGTGGTCGGGTGCGGCTCTAGCTGTTCGTCTTCTTGGGTCGGAGCGTCATGGGCTTCTCAGGCGGCCTCTCTCCGAACTCACCTTCGACGGCTCGGATGGACTTATTGGTTCGTTTTGCTGGTCGCCGAGGTGGGTTCTGTCGTTCTGCACTGTTCTTTTTCGCCGGTGGAATGGTGGTTGTAGGCTGCGAGCTTTTAGTTGACGACTGGTCGGAATTTGGTTTCGCTGGTCTCGATTGAGGGTATGTCTCCTCTTCTTGCTGTTCTTGTCTCGGTTTTCTTTTGCCTGCAATTGGCGGTACTCTGTGCTTTCTCTATTCTCTCCGAAGTTTGGCAGAGCTCTGCGGCTGCGGCTTAATGTGGGGAGTGGGGAGGCAGGGTTTGGTGCGTGCAGTTTGGGGTTGGGTTCTTTAGTGGCTGTGGCATCTTTGTGCCTTCTGGATGGTGGGGCTGGGGCTGCGGCATTGAGACAACTCTTCTTTCCTCGATTCTTTGGGTTCCAGGGTGCTCACTACTCTTTCGGAGTCCGCTTGTGGTGTTAGGGGGCTCGGTCTGACGGTGTTTGGAGCTTTCTTAGTGTTTTCTGGCGTTGGGATAATTGGCTTTGGGTAGGATTCGTGGTATGAGTTTCGATTCAGCTAGGCAGTTTGGCAGTGGAGAGGTCGCTCTTCTCATGCTGTGGGATCCCCCTAGGTTGATTTGGTGGTTGCTAGTCTGGTTAGGTTTTGCTGAAGAGGGAGGGCTCTTATGTTTTTTATTGTCTTTTCAGTGTTTGTTTTGTGTGCTTTTAGAAAGCTTTGTCTTAATTTGTTTTCTATGTTTTTGTGCTTGTGTTTTTGGTCTGGGCCATTTGGTCTCTGTGAGCCTGAGTGTAAATTTATTATCTTGTTGGGATTCTACACTCGGGCATTATCCCGTTGGGATCTTTTTAGTTGTTTTAGTTTTTGGTTGTGTTGTTTGTTTTAGTGTAGTTGCGAGTTTGTCATTCTAGCGTTTGCTAGACGGTTCTAGGCGATTTTCGGATCTGCCTCCCAGTTTTTAGCCTTTGGTTGTACTATTCAGCTTTTGGCTGCTTTCTTTTCGCACTTTGTGCAGGTATAATATATTACCTCTATCGTTTCGGGAAAAAAAAAAGCTTAAGAAAAAAATTATATCGGCAAAGATAAATTTACCAACTTGATTTCACCTGATTAATTAGAATAAAAAATTCTACCTAACAGGTAAGATTTTCTATAAATATTTTTGGTTAAAAAGTGAATATTTTGTGAAATAAAAGAATATTGGTTAGAACTTATAATATGTTGTAAATTTATCTTGACCAAATTATTATCAGCATGAATCCTGAAAAATTAATTTTGTAATTTATTATAATGGATGATACGGCCATGTGAATGGGGCTCGTCTAAGACCGTCGAAATCCGAGTTATAGTTACAGTTAGGTTCGGTGGGCGCTAGGTGGAGACTAGCTCAACATGAGCTGGGCGGAGGCGATCGCCTAGGCAGTAGGGCACCTCGGCAGCTGGGCGCCTCAGCACCTCGGCGGCTAGGCAGTTAGGCACCTCGGCACCTAGGCAGCACGGTCAGAGGGTTCGGCCGAGGTAATACAGAGCCCGACGGTGGCTTCGTGGCCAGGTCACAAGGAAGTTTGTGGTGATAAGGACTCTGAAGTTCTGGACATCTTTGACCTAATTTAGAGATAAACACGAGGAAGACTCCTAGACTTACAAGACCTCTTTGGCTTGTACATTACCTCACTTATAAAAAGGGCACAGGTTCATTCGTTTTACACAACACACATACACATATTATCTCGTTACTCTGCCGTTTTCTCTCCGAAACATCACCATTGACTTGAGCGTCGGAGTGTCCACGCCGGGACCACCCCCGGCGTGTTTTGCAGGTACCGGCGATCGAGAAGGTTTAATTCGGTTCAAGAGGAGCGGTCGAGCGGTTCAGGTATTTGTGGTATAACAAATTGGCGCCGTCTGTGAGGAAAACTCAGTCTTCTACCAGAGTATCATAGGCTGTTTTTTCTCACCAAAGAAGAAGGAAGGTAACGAGGATCATGGCAGGAAATAACTAGAAGAAAAATTTGACAAAGGATATGGATGAGGCGTGGACGAAGAGGGCTCTTGGAAAAGGGCCGCCGCCCGGGTGGTCGCCGTCGCCTACTACCCCCAAGGAGACGTTGACCCCGACACCGCCACCAGGAGCTCATGGGCGTTTGGCGAACCTAGGAGAATCAGGTGGCTTGACCAACAAGGAGAAGGAGCTCGGCGGCGGTGCAACTAGTGGAGGAATTGGTCAGGTTGGCCAGGTCCCTGATGGAAACACGGGTCAGGTAACCCCGCTGAATAATCAACAGATGGTCTTGGCAGGGGAGACCACCCAACCGAACGACCCACAGATGGTCTTAGCGGGAGGAACCAACCCCCCAGGCAACTCCTCGACGGCAAGAGGAGATCAAACGATACATATGACAAGGGCGAAATTGGACAAGATCATACCGGACGCAATAGGGCGAGCTCAAGAGGTTGATCGACGAGCTAATGAATCGCTAAGGCAGCCCATGCATCAGCAGTTGTCCTTGCACCCTCACCAGACGCACCAGCGCGAAAGGGGGGATGAGGATGGCGATAGGTCGGCGACATCTCGACCCCTGGTAGTACAGCAGGAGGGATAAACTTTGGAGAGGTTGGCAGCTCAGATGCAGGAACTCCAAGCTCGGGTACAAGGGAAAAGGGTGGTAGTGTCACGTGGACATCCGTTTGCAGAGGAAGTGTTGGGAGGAGATCTGCCAAGTAATTTCAGGGAACTGAGCTTATCCTATGATGGCTCGACAGACCCTGCTCGGCACCTAAGGTCGTTTGACAATATAGCCGTCTTGCATCGTTACAGTGACGCAGTCAGCTGCCGGGCCTTCTTGACCACTTTAAAGGGCTCAGCACAGGATTGGTTCCACCAGCTGCCAGCAGGATCCATCGATAATTTTGAGAAGTTCAGGTCCTTGTTTCTGAATCAATTTGCAAGCGCTAGGAAGCATGAGAAGACATACCTCTCGCTGATTAATATGCAGCAGAGGGAAGGTGAAACTTTGCGACAGTACGTGGCTCGGTATACTAAAGAATGCGTGGAAGTTCCTAGGGCCTCAGAGGAGGTAAAGGCCGGAGGGCTTACGCGGGGTCTAAGAGCAGGAAAGTTCAGGGACTCCTTGGCAAAGCGGCCGGCAAGGTCGTTTGACGAGCTCTTGGAGAGGTGTAGCAAGTATGTGAATATGGAAGAATCAGAGGCAAACTTCATTCAGAATGATAAGACAAAGTCTAAGCAGGTAGATGAGAGGCCTCGACAGGGTGATCGACGAGCTGCCCCTAAGGAGGCTAGGGTCAAGGATAGGTTCAGGGGTCCGAGGTACGAGCATTACAAACCACTTAATGCACCACAACAGAAGATACTGGAGATGATGGAAAAATGGGGGGAGGATAAGCTACTCGCACAGCCGAAGCCTCTACCCTCGCCGCGAAAATTTTTGGCATCAAAGGATAGGTATTGTCGGTACCACCGGGATTATGGCCACTCTACCAATTTTTGCCGAGAATTGAAGGATGAAATTGAGCGGCTCATCCGGGCCGGTCATTTAAAGGAGTTCGTGATCAAGGATAGAGAGCGCCAAGAAGATCGCCGTGAAGGGCGTGAATCAGGTGACAAGCGGAGGAGGACTGATGAGCAACCTGATAGACCGGTTAAGAAGGGCATAATACACATGATCGCGGGGGGTCCTACGGATGGAGATTCGCATAGGGAGAGGAAGAGGACCTACCGGGGAAAGGGTGTTTCCAGCGAGGTGGCCGAGGTGCAGGTACAGAGGAGCTCGGCCACTCTAGAGTTTGGAGCTGACGATGTGCAGGGGCTTGTTGTCCCACATAATGACGCTTTGGTCATCACTGCGGAGGTGGCCAGTTACGATGTGCAGAGGGTGCTCATAGACACGGGGAGCTCGGCGGACATCATTTTTTTGAAGTGCTTACAACAGATGGAGTTAGACGTGAAGGTCGAGCCGGTCCACACTGCTCTCTATGGATTTAGCGGCAGCGAGGTTCGCCCCGTTGGCGAAGTCAGCTTAACTGTGGCATTGGAAAGGTCGCCTCTGAGGAAGGTGAAGATGGTCCGTTTCTTGGTTGTGGATGCTAGCTCGGCCTACAACATCATACTGGGGCGACCTAGCTTGAATTTATTCCAGGCAGCCATTTCCACTTATTGCATGAAAATTAAGTTCCCCGTAAGGAATGAGGTCGGCGAGGTGACTGGAGACCAGCTGCAGTCTCGACGGTGTTATGAGGTCACATTGAAGACAGCTGAGGCGCAGAATAAGAGAAGGAAGGATGATTTCCCTGAGTGCTCCCACCAGGAGAAGAAACAAGAATTGGGGATGAGCTCCCAGGACGAGTTGATGGAGGTTGAATTGATAGAAGGGAGCCCTGCAAAGACGACCAAGGTGGGTCGGCATCTGGCGGTCGACATTCAAGGCGCGCTGATTGTACTGTTGAGAGAGTTTGTGGATGTGTTTGCCTTTTCGGCCGACGACCTCACCGGCATCAGCCCCAGGGTAGCAGAGCACAGGTTGAACATCGACCCAACCATGAGACCAGTGAAGCAGAAGAGTAGGCATTTTGGCCCTGAGTTAGATGTGGTCATTGAAGCTGAGGTGGAGAAGCTTTTGAAGGCGGGGCATATACGATCTATCCAATTCCCGGAGTGGCTGTCCAACTCAGTTATGGTGAAGAAGGGAGAAGGAAAGTGGAGGATGTGCATAGACTTCAGGGATCTCAACAAAGCTTGCCCTAAAGACCATTACCCCCTACTACGTATTGACCAGCTCGTCGACTCTACAACCGGGTGCGAGTTGTTGAGCATGATGGATGCCTCTCAGGGGTATCACCAGATTCCTCTTGCCGAGGAGGACCAGAAGAGGGTCAGCTTTGTGACATCCAAGGGCACTTATTGCTACGTCGTCATGCCTTTCGGATTGAAGAATGCGGGAGCCACATATCAACGGTTGGTAGATAAAATGTTTAAAGGGCAGATAGGTCGAAATATGGAGGTCTATGTTGATGACATGCTGGTAAAGAGTAGGAAGGCGGGTGACCATGTGGCAGACTTGCGCGAGACCTTTGATACTTTGCGACGGTATGGCATGAAGCTCAACCCGACCAAGTGTAAGTTCGGGGTAAGGTCGGGAAAATTTCTAGGTTACCTAGTGACGGAAAAGGGCATTGAAGTCAACCCAGAGAAGGTACGAGCGGTCATTGAGATGCAGGCACTAAGGAATTTGAGGGAGGTGCAGATCCTCACCGGGCGCCTAGCAGGGTTGAGCAGGTTCATAGCTCAATCCACGGAAAAAAGTTTTCCGTTCTTTAGGGCTTTGAAGAAGGGATCTCGTTTTGAGTGGACGTCGCAAGCACAACATGCATTCGAGAGGTTGAAAGAGTTTCTGGCTGAGCTCCCTTTGCTTACAAAACCGGAGCCAGGCGACACATTAGTCGTTTATCTATCGGTGGGACGCGAAGCCATTAGTTCGGTGCTGATAAAGGAGGAGCGAGGACAGCAGAAGCCAATATACTATGCTAGTCGGATATTGCAAGGCGCCGAGCGCCGGTACTCAGACGTGGAGAAGGCCGCCCTAGCGCTTATCTCTACAGCTCGAAAATTGCATCCCTATTTTCTGGCGCACAAGGTTATGGTCCGGACTAACTACCCGCTCAAAGACACCTTAGGTCGCCCTTCGGCCTCGGGGAGGATGGTGAAGTGGGCAGTTGAGCTAGGCGAATACAATGTCCACTTTGAGGTGCGAAAAGCTATTAAAGCCCAAGTGTTAGCTGACTTCATACAAGAGTGCACATTGGGAGCCGAGGCTGGACCTTGGATGGTGTACGTCGACGGCTCGTCGGCAGTAGGAGGAGCAGGTCTCGGCATCTTGGTGGTCACGCCAGAAAAAAATCAGTTGGAGTTTGCGGTTAAGCTGTCTTTCAGAGTGTCGAACAATGAGGCGGAGTATGAAGCTCTTATTAAGGGAATCCAGCTAGTCTTGAAGGAAGGAGCTCGGCAGGTGATCATTCACTCGGACTCTCAGCTCGTGGTTGAACAAATAAGGGGTGAGTATGAAGCTAAGGAGGAGCGCATGAAGAAGTATCTGGTGGAGGTCCATGCGATGTTAAAGGGATTTGTGACTTGGGAGTTGATACAGATACCGCGGGGGAAAAACGGTAGGGCCAACCTACTTTCGAAAATGGCTGCGTCACTTGTTGATTGCCGATCTCGCTCGGTCACGCTGATGGATATGACTAAGAGCACCTTAGACCAAGTGCTAGAGGTTGAGGAGCAAAAGGATTGGAGGTCGCCTCTGATACAATGGTTGCAGGAGCCTGTCACGGGAAAGGATATCAGAGATGACCCAATCGGGCGACGAGCGCTGAGGTTCTACTTGCAGAATGGGATCCTATACAAACGATCATATATGGGGCCTCATCTCAGGTGCGTCTCCGAACAGGATGGGGAGTATGTGATTAGGGAGGTGCACGAAGGATGCTGTGGCGACCACATAAAGGCTAGGGCGTTGGTTGGGAAGGTACTGCGGGCCGGATATTTCTGGCCTAGGATGAGGACGATGGCGCAGGATCTTGTGCGAAAGTGTAAGAAGTGTCAGCAGCATGGTCCATTGATCCATCGATCGGCAGAAAGCATGGTTCCAATCAGCTCGCCCTTACCTTTTACTCAGTGGGGGGTTGACATAGTTGGACCCTTGCCCCAGGCAACGGGCCAGCGAAAGTTCTTGATTGTGGCGGTCGATTACTTCTCCAAGTGGATTGAGGCCGAGCCGTTAGCGACGATCACAGAAGAGAGGGTGATAAAATTTCTTTTCAATAATATCTGCTGCCGATATGGCATCCCTCGAGTGCTCATATCTGATAATGGCACTCAGTTCAGAGGTCGACGTACGATGAGTTGGTGCGAGGAGATGGGCATCAAGCAGAAATTCGCTTCGGTATCCCACCCCCAGGCAAATGGGCAGGCCGAGGTCGCTAATAGATCAGTTCTAAATGGATTGAAGGCTAGGTTAGAAAGAGCTTCAGGAGCTTGGGTGGACGAACTTGATTCGGTGCTTTGGTCATATCGGACGACGCCGAGGACCTCGACGGGAGAGACTCCATTTAGCTTGGTATATGGTATGGAGGTCGTCATCCCAGTTGAGATCGGCCTCAGCTCCGAACGGATTAGCACCTACACAGAAGAGGGGAACGTGGAGCTCCGAAGGGAGGCACTAGACTTGGTGGACGAGCTACGGGACCAGGCTGCTTTGAGAACAACTGTTTATAAGCAGCGGATGAAGGCTGCCCACGACAAGTCAATTCGAGCTCGACGTTTCCAAGTCGAGGACTTAGTTTGGCGTCAGGCGGATGCTCTGAAGCATGTGGGGAAGCTGGAGCCCAATTGGGAGGGACCCTATACTGTCGAAAGGGTGTTCGCTGGAGGCGCCTACGAGCTTCGGGATGCGGAGGGGCGGCTGCTGCCGCGACCTTGGAACATATCCCATTTGAAGAAATATTATGCCTAGCTTAAGAAGTGTTATTTACGTTCGTTCGCATTTGTTTTCATTTGCTTTTGTTTTTTTCAACAAAGATCAATAATGAGATTGTTTTTGACGTTTTATCAGCTTGATCCTTCTTTTGTATGGAATGTGTTAGGGCGAAAGCCTGCCAGTCTCACCTAAGCTCGCGGAGCTAGGCGACGACCTCTTTAGGACGAAAGCTTATTAGTCTCACCTAAGCTCGCGGAGCTAGGCGACGACCTCTTTAGGGAGAAAGCCTGTTAGTCTCACCTAAGCTCGTGGAGCTAGGCGACGACCTCTTTAGGGCGAAAGCCTGTTAGTCTTACCTAAGCTCGCGGAGCTAGGCAACGACCTCTTTAGGGCGGCAAGCCTGTTAGTCTCTCCTAAGCTCGCGGAGCTAGGCGACGACCTTCGTAGGGCGAAAGCCTGTCAGTCTCACCTAAGCTCGCGGAGCTAGGCGACGACCTTAGTAGGGCGAAAGCCTGTCAGTCTCACCTAAGCTCGCGGAGCTAGGCGACGACCGCTTTAGGGTGAAAGCCTGTTAGTCTCATCTACGCTCGCGGAGCTAGGCGACGACCTCTATAGGGCGAAAGCCTGTTAGTCTCTCCTAAGCTCGCGGAGCTAGGCGACGATCTTCGTAAGGCAAACGCCTGTTAGTCTCCCCTAAGCTCGCGGAGCTAGGCGACGATCTTCGTAAGGCAAACACCTGTTAGTCTTTCCTAAGCTCGCGGAGCTAGGCGACGACTTCTATAGTTGACAAGGCCGTTGAATGAAGTGGGGCATACGAGTCTTAAAAGACTTAGCAATAATTGTGCTAGGTGCCAAAGCCCATTGTCACGATGCTAAGTGTTTCAAAGACTTGGTGAATAAGTTCGTCATAGAAGGATAGATATTGTTGCTTGCACGGTAATGGGTTATATAAGTATGCGGACATTGACATAAGTAACGGCACGGTGCCAACAGTTTGTAGATGTTGGAAATGCAAAACATGGTTCATTGAACATACCCAAAACATACGACTAAATAAGTTCAGAGTTACATGCCAAAATAAATGGAGTACGTTCAAATGTTCTACTTCAACACAAAAGGAAATTACATGACTCTAAGGAGGTGGCGTGCCGTAGACCTTTTCCACATCTCCCCCGAACTTCTTCGCCACAGTAGTCGCGGCAGCCTCCAAAGCCTTGTCCCACCAAGGATGGTTCGGGGGAAGAGACTTGTCGCCGTTCCATCCAGATGGGGTAGGGACGCCTTTCAGCAGCGCGTCCTCATCTACCTCTGCCTCAGCCTGGGTACGAACGACCCCCTCATGGAAGTACTCACGGCAGGCTGTGCCCATCCGCCGGAGGAATGCTACGGAGTTATGATAGTGTGACAGCAGTTCGGACCGGAAGCACTCGACGAAGTGTTGTCCTATGTCCGATGATAGGAAAGATCCTTGGCCATCCCGTTCGGCCTGAGCAACTCGCTCATCAACTTCCTCTTGAAGTTTTTGTAGCTTGGCGTCTTTGGCTTTGAGCTCGGCGTCTTTGGCTTTAAGCTCGGCCTCTTTGGCTTGGAACTCAGCTCGGAGTTTCTACGTTTTGGCTTTTTGACGATCGAGGGCCTTTTGTAGGTCGGTGACCTGCTCCTTTCCCTTCTCCACCTCGTCCTTAAGGGATTTCACCTCGTCATCCTCATCCTCCAGCTGCTCGTCGAGGAGAGGAGCTATGCCAGCCAAAGCCTGTTTGGGACATGGGGTTAGATTTGCATAGATTTTGCAATATGTGTTTAATAATGGTGTAAGTTAAGCGTAATAGAGTCATACCAGACCAAGGTTGTAGGTGATCGATTTGGCTCGCCTCTTCTTGGTAGGCCATTGCGTTGTCTCGCCCTTCGGAAAAATGTCGAGGAGGTAAGAGCTGGTTACCGATACGTCCTTGTTCCCGGCAAATCGCGTTGGCTTCTTGGCCCGCAGGGTGCCGGTGGTCACCTCGGCGCCTGGTGCCGATGTGGTCCCCTCTTTGGGCAAGTCTTCTTACGCTTGAAGGACCTCGTCGGATGCTCTCGGGAGACCCGGCGCTCGGGGACCTGGTCCAGGACAAGGTTGTCCACCTCCTGCGCTGGCGCTTTGAGGGGAGTAGGCGCTGCTTCTGTGGACTTGGCAGGGGGGGGCAGCGCAGGTCTGGAGAAGTTCCGCTGCATGACAAGGAAAGAAAAAATATAAGTAAACAAGTCCTATGAGTAGGACTAGCATAAGGGAAAAGTAAGTGATATGGCGGCAACTTGCGGCGTCGAATCCTACCTATATCACTCACGGGGTCAGCGGCACAGCTCGACAGGTGGAAGTGCCGAAGGAGTCGATCATTGGTGGTCAGCTTCACCACGTGAAGGGGGGTCTTATTCCATTGGGCGATAAGGGTGTCATATTTGGCGTTCCGTCTTGGTTTCTTTCGCTGACCTGGTAGCTCGTCCAGCCACTCGGATTGGAGGTCAGAAATTTTGGAAGGGGGACGAACGAAGAAGAATTTGTTTTGCCAGTTATGAATTTTTGATTTTGGGTTTTTAAGGAATTTAGCACTGTTGCGCGGCATGAGGTAGGGTGAAGTATTGTTCGAGGATTGGAGATTGAGACAATAGAAGCATAGTTCTGGGTCAAACTCGCCGAGGTGAGCCCGACAAGTCATGATAAAACCAACGAGATAGCGCATCGCGTTAGGAGGAAATTGGTTCAGGGGAAAGCGATATAACTTGCTCAATTCGAGTAGGTCGGGGTGCAGGGGGAATCTTAGTCCGGCGTTGGCTTGATCAATGAAGAAGCTATAGAAGTCGGGTGGGGGATTCTTGTATGAGTCTCCGGGTAGTGGAAGTCTCAGTTCCCATCCTTGGGGTAACTCAATTTTTCTAACAAGGGCGGCTATTTGGTCGTCCGAGTAGGAGATGGGGTTAGAAGGTGTCGCTTGGGAGTGGGTGGCACACTTTTTTGTTTTGTTGGGGGTTGTGGTCGACGAGGCTTGGAGGGCCAAAGTAACGAAAGGGTTCTCTATAGGCCTGGAGTGCAAAGTAGGCGATGATGTACTAGTACTGGTGGGCGATGAGGTGCTAGTGTTAGTGGTCGAAGTTGAGGATTCTAAGGGGTATGATAGTGGGACGGCAATTGACGAGCATATGCAAAAATGAAATATACATAATGAATGAACAAGAATTATGCATAACAATAACAAGGGCAAAAGTAGGGGGATGAGATCGGCGTACCCATGAAATTGTCTGACATGATGAAAGGATGGATGAGGTCGGCGTGCGTGTGACTTCCGATTGAAGAGGAAAGCGGGCTCGGCGGGTGTAGGCTCGTCGGTGAAGGCTCGCCGGGAGATGAGGACTTGTCGGCGGGGACGCGCGGTTAATGGTGCTCGTCGAAGGACAAATTACCGGATGTCAAAGGGATTGAAGGCTTCTCTTTTAGAGAGAGAAATTATATGAGTTAAGTGAGAGAAGAGGGGAGAATAAGAATGGGTGGATGATGAATGAAGAAAGGTGGATATTTATAGTGGAAGGTAGATGAAAATGTGATCTAAGGTGGGAAAAGAAGCTTGTAAGAGAAGCTTAATGGTTTTCCCAAGGGAGGTGGTAGGTGAAGGAAAAAGGGATGGAGCATGTGCCATGAGTAGGTGGGAGTGCATAGGCTTTGCTTTTTGGCCTAGCATCTCGGCATCCGCAGCTCGGCTTCGGCTCCTCGGCTCGGCGTCGTAGGTCGCGGCTCGGCAGGTTGGCCTCGGCGGTTCGTCTCGCTG
>BKCP01013514.1:488497-517081 GCA_008636005.1 Striga asiatica | reverse complement strand
CGGGTCGGCGTCGTAGTGGCATATCGGTAGCTCGGCAGGTCGCCTCGGTGGTCGGGGATAGCTCGGCCGCCCAGCTTCCTGGCGTTCTTTAGCTCGACGTCGTCGGCAGCTTGGTGTCCTTGGTAGCACCCCCGGCTAGCTCGGCACAAAAGGTCGTACCGCTGCACTTTGCATAAGAGCTCGCGTGATGACAAGGAAGTTTGTAAGTACACACGGTTATGCGACTGCTCTCCACGACACGAATAACTTCTCTATTTCTTAGGCCAAGCTGCGACAGCTAGTCTAGAAATGGGGGGGCTAGATGATACGACCATGTGAATGGGGCTCGTCTAAGACCGTCGAAATCCGAGTTATAGTTACAGTTTCATTCGTTTTACACAACACACATACACATATTATCTCGTTACTCTGCCGTTTTCTCTCCGAAACACTACCACTGACTTGAGCGTCGGAGAGTCCACGCCGGGACCACCCCCGGCGTGTTTTGCAGGTACCGGCGATCGAGAAGGTTTAATTCGGTTTAAGAGGAGCGGTCGAGCGGTTCAGGTATTTGTGGTATAACAATGGATATCAATGAAATTATCAGATATTAATAAAAATTATTTAAGGAAACAATATTTTTGATCATATCTGATTTGATATTATTTGAAAATGTGTATATAAGCAATTAATGTATATATTTAAAAAAAAAGTATGTATTAAATGCTTCTAAAAAATTTTACTACTATTTTTGGTAAATAATTATTCTTATTATATATATGTAGATATAGATGTAGATATAGATGTAGATATAGATATAAAATATAGATATAGATATAGATATTTATAGATATATATAATAGATATAGATATAGACTTATAGATAAATCAAAATGCTTTCTAGAAATGATCTAACCTTATTTTTATTATCTATACTTATATAAAAAGATATCCTATTTACTATAAATAGTAGATAGAAAATTCAAAGGTAATTAATGCTTGTTGTAAATAGAATGACATTAATTACATATTTGTTTTGGTATTTATAGGCTTGACATTAAACATTTGTATGGGATAAAAGTCAGAACCGATTTTTTTACCTTTGCTAGAAAAGTCAAAGGTAAGTATAGATTTATTTATATTATCAAATCATAAAAAGATATTAAATTCATATTGTAAAAAAAAATAATTCATATAATTTTATAACAATTCTACTACACTATTTAACAGTATTCCTTTTTATTATATAATAAAATAATAATTAAATATTATATGGTGAACAACATTAAGTAAAACTGTTACTTTCTCTTATATCAATGGATAAATTTATATGCTAAAATTAAATTTTTATTAGTATAAATGTTCTAGTGAGATAATATATTAATATTCTGGCTAAAAAAATAACGCTGGTTAAAAGATGTAGAAAAAAAACTTATAATAACTCTATTGTTTTTTAGACTTAACGTTGATTAAAAGATATAATAACCCTATTATTTTTTAGACTTAAATGGACAAGACTGTAAAAATAACTCATTTAATATCTCTGTCCCGTGCATCGCACGGAGTACATACTAGTGTTAACTAAATCAGAATCATTAACTCTACCACATCTATACTTATATAATAAGGAGTACCATTTACGAAATTTAGTAAGTTGAAAAGTCAATGCAATAAATGCATTACTATTTTGAGCAATATAATATCATATATATACTTATATAAAAGGAGATTCTATTTACTACATTTACTATCCAGAAAAGTCAACTGCATTAAATGTCATTACTATTTTGGTATTATAATATTTTATTTATTTAATTGATTTATTTATTTGTTTTATTTTAAAAAAGTAAGTATAATAAAAGATTTTAATAATAAAAAAATTAAATACCAAATAAAAATATACACTTTGACTTATTTGATTATATTTGGTATTTGATTATACCAAGTATATTCATATTTAGTATATACATTAAATACTTACTAAAGTATTTATTTGTTTTATTTGTCAAAGTTAAGTATAGATTTGTTTATATTATCAAATCATAAAAAAATATTAAATCCATATTGTAAAAAAAAAATCATATAATTTTATAACAATTCTACTACACTATTTAACAATATTCATTTTTTATTGTATAATAAAATAATAATTAAATATTATATGATGAACAACAATAAGTAAAACTGTTACTTTCTCTTATATCAAAGGATAAATTTATATGCTAAAATTAAATTTTTATTAGTATAAATGTTTTAGTGAAATAATATATTAATTATTTTACAAGCTACCCCTAACATGCTCATATTTAATGTTTTAAAAGTTGTAGAAAAAAACTTATAATAACTCTATTGTTTTTTAGACTTAAACGTTGATTAAAAGAGGTAAAAATTTCTAATTTTTTAGACTTAAACGTTGATTAACACCATAGATTGAGAGTCTATATTTAGTAAAATTCCTAATTGTAATAAAAAAATTAATTTTTGCTATATTTTAGAATATCTTTAAATTTATTATAAATAAAAAAGGAAAAAAACTACAATTACATTCACAATTTGGCTACAAGGAAAGGAACTCATTGATTAAATATTATTTTGTCAGTAGTCTTAATGTACAAGAGACTTTAAGACTCCACTTGAATATTATAAAACTTTTATTGAACATTGTACAATTTTCTTGCGTATTATAAACTTTTATTAAATAGTGCATCTTATAATATAATATTCTCCAAATAAATATATCACGTGTTTCGCACGGGTCACGTACTATATATATCCCGTACATTTTTCTTTATTCATGTATATAATTATAAACCTGAATAAATAGCCTTAAAATTATGAACTCTGTGCATCGCACGGGCTCTGTACTAGTATATATATAAAGAGCACAAGTTTTTGTATATTTCGTATAGTCAAAAAGATACTATGCATTCTCTTTTAGTGGGGAAATGGGAAGTAAATCTTTGTTTTACGATAGCATTCTTTTCTAAATCTAGTGTGATTTTTTTTTGTGTCTATATTAATATAATATCCCTGTTTTACATTAATAAAATTTGAGTAATTTTAATAGATCATTATTATTATATCCTAATAGTTATTAAAATTTTAGTTAGGTAGATATTACCATTTTTTATTCAAATAAATATGGGGATATTCTCATACAGAAGAATGATCCTACGAAATCATCTCCAAAAATAAATTTAAGCACCTAGCTACGCATACAAATATGCGTTTTCTCCCATCGATTATTCAGCACGGCAAAAAAAAAAAAATTGAGCAATTTCCCAAAATCCGCAGAACGCCGCCGAGCCTGCCTTCGCGTGTGGTGTGTGTGTTTTTTGTTTAAGTCGGTGAGTAAGCGTCTTTTATTCTTTTCTGTCTCCCAATTTCAGAGAACAGATTGGAGAGAGTTGTATATTGTTAATTCTTCCAAGAGATTATGCCCAAACTACTTATTTGTTCTCCTTAATTTACTTTTCCTGTTTTTGCAGTAGATAATGAATTATAAATATTATAAGAGAAAGGGGAAAAAGATATACAGGAGAATGAAGAAAACGTTGGGAAATTTGTTTGAGAGGTTGGTACCGACCACATCAGTTCCCCCCATAAACAAAAGCAGCCTTAGAAAAGGAGGAAGAAGAAGAGGAGAACGAGAAGGACTCACAAAGAATAACGAAGCTTTTGCGGTCATTAATTATCTCTCTTACACATATTTATTTTGTTTCTTCTGGTTTAATTTTGGTTTTTTCTTTTTTGTTTTTTTGCTGTATTGCAGAATTTTGCAATAAAAGTGAACCATAACAAATCCGGATGGCAAAACAAAGTAATATCAGTAATGCAGAGTTGCCCAGGTACCTTGTTACATTGTTTTCAAGATTGTTTGTTAATCATATTATTAGTAGTGTTGTAATAGGTTTAATTGTTTTGTCCGTAAAATAAAAAATAAAACAGGAGCACAATTCAACATGGACGAAAAGGGAATTCTTGAGGTGTCTGGAATATGCGATCCATATCAAGTGTTGAGGAAGACTGGACCACAATCGAGCCGAATAGAACTTAGGCGGTTTCAGTTTGGGCAATGCTCCAGCAAGCTCTTCTTCATTCCAGAGAATAATAATAATAATAATAATAAAAAGGAAAAAAAGAAAAAGGAATCCTTAGCAGATAAAAAGGAGGAATTATTTCCTCACCATAACAAACAAGATGATGAAGGCACAATTGTTCCTGCACTGCCTTTACTTCAACAACAGGTCAGCCCCTACAATAATTACTACAAAATCCCATTCCCATCCCGTTTTAATTATTATCCTACCAATAGGTATTATTATGATTACAGTTATAATAATCTCCCTTTGATGTACAATCCCAATCCCAATGGATTAGGTGGTGGTGATTATCCATATCAACAATTCACCAATCCTTATTTTGGGACAACACACACTACTCATTAGGATCTGTTTTATGAATCCTGGGAATGGAAGTGGTTGTGTTTTACTATCTATTTCCTGCTTTTCTTTTTCATTGTCAGATACACAATTAGTCTTGAATTTCATTGGTGTTTTGGGTGTGACATGACAACATATAAGCATCTATAATCAACATATATTGAGCTGACCCAACTACAAGGAAAATATCAAGGTAAGCCTACATAATTCAGATTCGAATTCCAACACACATTAATTTTTCAGATCAAACATAACAACAAGTAATAACAAGATTTAAACTGAAATTCTAACTTAGAATATATGCTTCGGAGTTCCACCAAATGTTCACATATGCAAAGAGATCAAACTAAAAAAACATCTGGACCAACTCTAAAGAAACACAACACCAAATGCCACAAGAAAACACGCAAAGGTTAGAAAAAATGTAAACTAAGATAGGCTCCATGAACAGAATCATCCAAAATTTTTACATGGATACTGACATCGGATCATGGAACTGCAGACTACAAAACAAAAGGCTAAATTAAAACACTAAAGGTATCTTATATTGGGCACAGAAACAAGAGAGAGGGAGAGAGTCGGTCAAAACTCGGCTCCTCTGTAATTTGTAAACTCTTACTGCAACAAGCACGAAAATAATGGAGTAATAACGTACTGCTTACGCATATATGGGGCCGAAGATGTTTCAATATTACATATTTACTAGATTGCCCTTGACCATTTACAGCTATTTGGGAACACACACGTCGATATCATCAGTGCTTAGAGTATTGGATTACTACTGTTTTATCCAAAATCTTGAAGACTTTGATTTGTTCATGATGAGTTTTTGAGTGTTTGGCTACTTCTTTGTGTTTTTCCAAGCATTATTATTTTGTTTTGCGTGTTTTATGTTCATATAGAAACCAATCTTGCTTTAGGCGTGCCTGCACCTTCTGTAGATTCGTTGCTGTTTTTTTTCCTTATTCTTTCTTATTTTGCATAACTCTCTTCTCTAATATAGGTGTATATACATATGATGGTAGTTCTTGTACATTATATGTTTTTCTCCACCTCGCATTTTTTTAGCAATTCAATTTTCACTTGGTTTTTTAGGTTGAAATGGTCTTGTAGTTATTCGAGCTAACTTAGGGGCGATTGGATATACATTCAATAGTAAAAAAATCAATCAAAACTCAAATTTAACTCAACTTTAACCCAACCACATTATCTCCAATATTATCAATATAATTAAATAATATCAACCAATCTTTCTTACACATCACATCAACTTTAATTCACTATTCATTCACTCATATAATTTTAACTAACCATCACTACCAATCATTTTTCTCCTAATTTTGATCAAATCAATTTTAATTATTTTATTTAAATATTATTTAATATATTCATTAACAATTAAGCATACCATCTTTTTCTAAAATTAACTATAATTAAAAAAAATCAAATAAAAACTAGTTGAATCCATAAACTACTCAATTGCTATTCACCGCCCCCCTTTTACTAGTCACCGCCCCTCCCCCCATTTACTCTTTTGCCCTTAACCTTTTTTTGGATTTCATCTCTCTAAACTTTCNATAATAATAATAAGTTGAATAAATTGTAATTAATTATAAATTCTAAAAATAATATTAATAATATTAATAATTATAAATTATAAATGCTTATAATAATAATATTATAAGAAATAATAATAATAATTTGTAATGATAATTATAATTAAATATAATAATAATTATAAATTAGTATTAATTATGATAATTTAAATAAAAAATTATAATAACTATTATAAATCTCAACAATTATAATTACAATAATAATGAATAAAATTTATATATTAAAATAAAAATGAATTATAATCTATTTTAATAGTTATTAGAATAGTCATTACATATGAAAAAATTTAATAATTATATTTCTGATTCAGGGTGTTGGCAGACCTGGACAATCTAATGCCAGGGACGACAACGAGGCGTTCGATGACTATTATGATGGTTCTTGTTGTGATCATATTTGTTACGTTTTTCTGTACTATTTTGTCGTTCATTTTCCCCCGTTTTAGGTCTATGTGTTAGTTTTTAGTTCATTTTATAGTTTATTGTTGTTTTGTTCTATTTTGGCTTTCTATGTGTTTTTCGTGTATTTTGTCGTTTTTCTACGTTTTTCTTCTTGTTTTTAGTGTGCAGGTCGGAAGATCCATGAGGAATCAATTTAGGTCGAAAACGGGTCGGAAAATCATGGTTTGATAGATGGATTTCTTAGCTACACATACGAAAAAGCGGAATCCAATTTCGAATTCGAACGAGTCCGGACGGGCCCAATGTGCGAATTCGTGCACGGAAGTTGTCAACTTGGAGTCAAAAGCTTTGGGTGAATAAGTTTTGAAAAAAAAGTTGGATTTGAAAACACAAAGGCGTAGAGGGCTTCGTTGGCTACATGTAGGAAAAAACGAAACTCAATTCCGAGTTCGGATGAGCCCAAACGAGCCCAAAACGTAAAGTCGCGCAAAGCAGTCCAGTTTTTTTCACCGCGGGCAGCGGAGGCAAGTCGCGGCCGCGGAGCACTTCTTCAGCTGAAAAAAGTCGCGGCCGCGGAGCAAGTCGCGGCCGCGGAGTTCCTGCTCCACACCCAGACCCACCACTCGGGTTTTCCTCCATGTTTTGAGTCATTTCCTCCATGTTTTGAGCCATTTCTTCCATGTTTTGAGCCATAAACATTTTTGCATGTTTTGTGGAAGAATATATGGATGAAAACATGGAGAAAACATCTATAAATGGGCAAGGATTTGGATTGAGAAAACACAACTCCATAGAGGGGCTCTTCCCCTCTTTTCCCTCTCATTCTCCTTCTTCTTCTTGTATTTTTCTTTTGGTCTTATGGATGAAGCTTTGTAATTGGATTCAACATTTGGATGAATTGTAAGTTATCTCTTTGAATTGATTCATGAGAATGGTTAATTTAGGAGAAATATTTTGTTGTGTTGAATTTAATATGCTTAGCTAATCCTTTAGCTAGGGATTGAGAATGAATATTTGATTTCGTATGTAATTATCGTGCTCGTTGATTGTTTACTTTGTATGAGTTAATTCTTAATTCGGTTTTTGATTTTCTCTTTGGAATGACATATTGTTGAAAAGTGACAATTCAACCTTGCAATTGATTTCTAAGAATTGAAGAGTGACACTTCAATGTTTAACTTGTTTTTAATTTGAATATGATGTGTTCTACTGTGACGATCACTATCCGAATAGACTAGACGAATGACAATTCTATAGTCTATTTTAATCGACTCTTGAACCGAAAGGAAAAAGGTCAATTGATCGAGACTCATACAAAATAGACATGTTCGGAGACGTATTGTCTATGTGTTAATTGTTTCGTTAATTCGCTCATTTATGTTTATCAGCATGTTCGGAGACGTATTGAAGTTAAACTGCTAAATGAGTTAATTAGTCGAGCCTTTTGACCGAATGATAACTAGCTGATAATTGCATTTCGATTCAAAATATTTATTCCCGATTCCCTAGCATCTTTACCTTTGTGTCGTTTATATTTTTAGATAGATTATCGTTTTATGTTATTATTTTAGTTAATCATTTTCCAACCCTATCATGATTAGAATGTGTAGGATTTATTTTGATTTTATGTGTTATCGATACCACTTCTAAATTCCGAACCGCCTTCCTCGAGAGATCGACCCGGGAAATGAATCATTCGATTCGGTGCTCGGTAAAATAAAAATAATTTGCTACAACAGTTCTGGCCCCTGACACACTAGAAGTCGGGGTGTCAATGCGTCCGTTCGTCAGGAGAGGGACATGGAAAGGCAGACGATGATCGATGAGGCTCAAAGGGTACAGATTCATCAGGCTAGGCAGAGTTCGAGACCCCCCGCACCAGTGCGAGATGGTCCGCAGGGATATCATTTTGAGGGCCACCCAGATAGTTCGCGACTCCACGGAGTCTTCCCGTATGGTGAGCATGGATTTTATTATCCTGGCCAGGTAGACAGTTCGATGCCCCCGGCACCAGGACCGTACGATCAGTCGCGATATGTTTTTCCCCACTACGCAGGAAAGTCGATACCTCCTCGCGCACGTGTACCATTACCCTATGGTCAGCAGGGGTATGCTGATGAGTCGTACAGCGAAAGGGAGCAGGGTTCAGAGGAGTGTGACTCGGACGACTCCTCAGATGATCAGGACCACGCACAGCCTACGGGTCCTAGCCACCCTCATCCTCCTGTACAGCTTGTTCGTCTGGTACAGCCGGTTCTACAGCATGTTCGTCCAGTACAGACTGTTCGTCCTACACAGGATGCTCCTCAACGACAGGTTGGGGGGCGTTTTGGCCCATCTGCATCCTCATCAGGTAAATAATTTACGTATTTATTGTTGTTTAACATAAATTATTTTTACTTAATCATAACAAATTATCGGTACTGTTAGAAAAGTATTATTGGCCTGCTCCTCAACTACAGTATAATTATTTTGTAATTTAGAGGAACCATACAATTAATTAGTTAGAAAATTATTATAATTATTTTTATTATTGTTATAATCAATTAGTAGTAATGTTACGTAATAAATAAGTTAAAAAATTTCATTATATTTTATTAATGTAAAATGTAACGTTTGTACATTAATTGAAAAAAAAAAAAACGGGAAACTTATAAAATATGTTTTAATAAATATATTTTATTTAATGCATCTTCCAGCAAGTCAATATATACAGATATGTTGTAATTTAATGCAGGTACTAGCAAACGAGCTAAGACCAATGATGATGCACCCTGGATCGTTAAAGACCCAGTGCCCGGTGGGCCCATTGATGGGATTGTCATCCCTAGCTTTCTAAGGCACGTCGCCTCTCGCATGTGGAGTGGAGATTTGAGGGGGCCGCTGAAATGCCACAACAAATTCAGTGATCGAGAATCTGAAGGCTTGGCGTGAAGAGATGTCTTTCGATGCGAGAGCTCTTCTCGACCAGACCGGGCTGTCGCATTTGGCCGACTCCATGCACATCAAATTGGACACCTCACTCCTTTCTGCGTTTGTGGAGCGATGGCAGCCGGATACTAACTCGTTTCACCTGCCTTTTGGTGAAATGAGCATCATGCTGCACGACGTCTGGGCCATTTTGGGCGTTCTTGTGGAGGGAGCAGTTACCATCCGCATCCACATTCAGGTCACTCACTATGTAGTCCAACATATGCCAGGGGATATTTTGCAACATTGAAAATCTAAATATATTTGTCGGTCTAAACTCTGCAATAAATATCATAATAATTTCGCGTCACAATTTATATAATCATATAAATACTATAATTAACACTCAGCCATATTTAAAAAAAAAAAATGTATGACCTACTTCCCCTTGTGACTGTTGAAAGACGAACTTGTCTGTCCACGCGAAGAAATGGTCGTGCGGCTCGATTTCCGACCTCGCGATCTATCGTTGTTATCCTTAACCTCAGGTTCCGCATAATCCTGTTTGTCTGGGTAAAGATGACTGTACATGAACTGATTCACGTACCACATCGTCGCGGGATCGCGGGTTTCAACCTCACTCACAAGCGTCTGAAAGAACTCCGCATCTGACCATGCAGCCTGGCTCGCCTGGCTCTGATGACCAGTCCCTACAAGTATACGATAAAAAAGTCAATGAATTAAATCAAATAATGTATTTTAATAGAAAATTATAAATAAAACATTAACCTTAAACTACCTGGCTCTAATATCTGTAGCATTTTCCAGAATTGGTGAATCATTCCGAGATCAATCGGAATGTTGAAATCAACTGCGCTGCGGAGCAGACAGGCACAAGGAAGTCCATGAGTGAGCTGCAATACACAGCCGCAGCTAGTGTAAACATCGGCGTCCAAGTCGTGCATCCTCGTAAGCTCAGCGTCCAATAAACTCAGACAGTAATGCGAGACCCTCAGTATCACGCTCGCGAAAAGGATTCCCTTATACCGTGTATTCTTCTTAGATCTCGAGGCCTCAAGCGCCGTCCTGATAATACGTTACATAACGTTAAATTATAATTAATTAATGCAGTAATATAATAACGCATTTAAAAATTGCAGTACGTACTTGATCTCAGTCACTTGATTATCGATGTGCTTATTAATCTTCTGCCAAATTGTATCGAGCGCGCCGGTGGACGTCTGAAGCCACTCCTTCAGCACAGAGTGGGCACTCTCTACCCTACAGGAAGTTGTGTTTCTAAAATGTGTCACTCGGTTGGTCCAAGCCTTCACAAAATTCTCGCGGTGCCCTAACCATGTGCTCTCCACATACCGTATCACCTCTGGAGACTTCGAATATTTTTCATGCAGCTCGGCAATGGCATCGGTGTAGGCATCGAACGTACTTGCCTCTGCAATCGCCTTCCACGTACTGTGCGTGAAAATCTCCGAGAATTTTTAACTCTTCCCAAATAGTTTGTAGGCTTTGTCTTCCACATCCTTGTTGATGTGCCACGTGCAGAGTAAGTTGGCTGATTCAGGAAAATGCCTCTGAATAGGAGTGAGTAAGCCCATCTCTCTGTCACTGACAACAACATAAGGATATACGTCTTGGCCTATCATTAGTCTCAACTTCTCTAGAACCCAGTCGTAACTGGCCTCTTTCTCGTTTCTGATGAGCGCATACGCAATTAGGAAGTTCTGGTTGTACGGTGTCATCCCAATCATCTCGACCAACGGCATCTTGTACCTGTGCAAATGAGACCAAGAAGACAAAAAATATAATCAAATAAAAGTTTACTTAATCAAACACACTATTTAAGATTCATACTAATAAAGTATTTATAAAGTAACATACTTGTTGGTTTTATACGTGGAATCTACCAGTGATATGTCCGGAATAGATTGATCGACGCAGGATGGGCCATGAATATATGCGTCAACGCTTTCGTGTTCGGATCGGATTCTGCATAAACTGTATACTCGCTGCTCACGGCCAAATGCATAAGATGGGAAGGAACGTCTCTACCGTCGAAACTCTCTTTCCGCAGCTTATCTCTAAAGTTATATACCTGTCACCGATTAGCGTTAATTATAATGATTATTATAATTTTAAAAAAAAAATATATTATGTTAATAAATAAAAAAGTATATTAACGCGATTAATTTGATAAAAAAAATTTTAACTATCACAATAATAATACATTAGTAAATATAATAAAATTTATTAATTATTACAATAACTTTTACATATAAAAAAATTACTAATTATCATAATTAACTTCAAAAAGTTAATTAAAACATATATTACAAGATATAAATATATATACCTGTCGCACATGAACGTTGTCTCCCGGATTCTTTTCCTTCAGCGCGGCCATAATTTTTGCCGGGGCCACCTGAGCGTCCGTCATATCACGAACAATTTTCTTAGATGAAGCGCTGAGGCCGCTCAACTGACGATGACCCTCAAGATACACAGCATATGTATGGTTATGGTAGCCCTTCTCTTCATTGCTACATCTACAGATCCTCCAGTATGGAGGACACCTTTTTTCCTTTGATCTCAAAATTGCAGCCGCACTTATTCGTTTTTGTCTTTCTAGAATTTCCGTCTGCGCCTCTGTACCGTTCGCCTCTATGGCACTTCAAAAGCCTGACCGTTTTCTTTTTGTGGCTCGAAATTATTAATAGGAAACCATTCAGCATTGCCTGGTGTTTTGCAGCTTCAATAGCGTCCTGAGCACTATTATATAATGTACAGGTATCGAAACGCAGACTGTAATCAACACCATCTCCTCCAAAATCTTCCCATGACTCCTGCTATATAGTACAATATTTATATTTTTAGAACATGTAAAATTAAGATAATTAATTCTAGCATGTAACATAATAATTTGTAACTCATAACATGATATTATCTAACGTCCAATTTATAGCATAATGAAGTCTAACATGTAACACAATAATTTATAACTCCTAACACGAACACGATAATATTTAACGTCCAATTTATAATATAATCAACTATAACATGTAACATAATAATTTGTTACTCCTAACACGATACTATCTAACGTCAATTTATAACATAAGCAAGACTAACATGTAATATAATAATTTCTAACTAGTAACTCGATAATATCTAACGTCCAATTTATATTATAATCAACATGTAACATAATAATTTGTAACTCCTAACACGATAAACGTCTAATTCATAGCATAATCAAGTCTAAAATGTAACATAATAATTTATAACATAATAATATAGTCCAATTTATAACATAATTATTTTGAATATATAACATAATAATTTTAAAAAAAAAAATAAAAAATTATCCGGCCGGCCGTCGTTTTCGGACGGCTTTTAAGCTGTCCGACCGGTCGAACTTTTCGGACGACTTTTAGCCCGTCCGAACCTGCCGGCCGGACGGCTTAAAATCCGTCCGGTTCCGGCGGCCGGACACAAAAATTTTCGTACTTCCAAATTTGACGACATTTCACCGTACACTTTCCTCTGAGACGTTTAGAAAAAATGAAAAGGGCAAAATCGTCCAAGAGGGGCAGTGAGTAGTAAAATGGGGTGCGGTAAATAGTACCACCCATAAATTATCACCCCTTAAACTCTCGTATTGAGGGAAAGTCTTCCTCCGTGGTTACCATGTCTCTTCAGACGATGCTTTATGAACACATAGGGGGAGATGATGAGAAGTTTAAAGTGTTGGTACTCGCAAGATAGTAGTTGTATATGACCCTTCTCGTCTCGTCATCGAGCCTTGCGCTCTTTACTCTTTGTTATTTCTTTTAATATCTACTTAGAGAGAGTGTTTAATTTAGGAGGAGTTATTGAATTTATTGTTTTCTTCTCATGTATTTTGTTCTGTTCATAATAGCAAAAAGGGGAGATTGTTGAGTATGGTTTTTTACAAATAATATTTAATATTTTTTATTTTTTTATTTTTATTTTTTTTGAGATATAGTAGAATATTTAGAAAATAATATTTGTCTATGGTATGATTTTATTTTAATTAATGAGTCCTATTTTGAACAAATTTTTTACTTGGAAAGGAATGTGACAGTATAAATAAATAATTGTTCAGAAAATTATTAAGGCTCGATATTCTTTCTACTACTAATTGGATATTTTTTTTCTTCTAAGCTCGATATTCTTTCTACTACTCATTGGATATTTTTTCTTTAGACTCGTTAAGATGTTTTATTATGAATTCGTTTGACAAAATTTGTGTCCGAATGTCCGAATCTTTGGTTTAGCTTTTCATTGTTTGAGATATGTTTTACGAACATATTTATAATTTTTTCTACTGAAATATTTTAGAGAACAGTGACAAGCGTTTTGAAAGTGTGTTTTTGATAACGTTGTGGTGTTTTTTTTTTTTTAANTATGACAATTTTGAATGTAGTTATATATTATATTGAAATTTGTGACTTTAACCACGCCAAATTCTCAAGTTTCTTTTTTTTTTCTTTTCAAACGATAGATAAATTTCACGCATAAAACTGAGAAAGACGTCTTACAAATGGTGATCCACTGATCACAAGAAGGCATAGCAGTAAGAGATCCTTACAACTAAGCATTAGCACTGCCATTCATGGCTATGACAATTTGAATCTGCCTCAAGGGCTAAAGAAGAAGCCACACAAGAAAATTCCATACAAGAAATCTGAAAAGAACAAGATAAAGCTAAGTCTGCTAAAATGAAAATATTATCAGCTATGTCTTTCTTCACACCATCAAATTCTCAAGTTATAAAAGTGAATTATTTAAAAAGTAAAAATAAGCAGAATCAGGGGCAAATTTACACTTGGCCTAAGTTGGGCTAAAGCCCAGGCCTGTTAATAGACTTGATTTTTGTTTTTTTATTCTATCCCTAGCCCACCCAATAAATAAGGGCGAATTCCCCTTCAAATTTTTTGTTATTACTATTAAAAAATTTAATTTGCCGCCCTTTTAAATTTATTATTGCACCCCCAGATTTTTTGTTTTTAAATGTTACTCACCAGCCAATTTGTCCACAATTTTCAATTAACAATTCAACACTTCTTTTATTTTACTATTAACTAGTTTTACCCCCATGCATTTGCACGAAAAGCGATATAATAAATGGGAAAGTAATTAAAAATATAGAAAAAATAAAAATCATACAGAAAAAAAATAACTTAAAAAAACAATCTAAATATTAATAAACACTCCTTTATATGCAACAATCGTGGTTTTCCTATCGTCAAACTCCCAATCACAGCAAATTATTATGGTTAAACCTCTTCGACTCGTTACTCTGAAATTTAATTTTTCAAAATATTTGATATATTTTTTTAATATCCCAAAAAATATTTTTTCATTATTGTATGAAAACATAGAAAATAGGGATATTTGGAGTTATTCTTAATTAATTGTGAAATATATATTTATATAATACTAAAAAATATATAGTTTCAAATATAAAAAGAAAAATATTTTGTATTTGAGGACATGAAAAGACGTTACATAAATTGGCACCATAAAAAATGGGATCTGTCAAAATAAATTGTGTAACTGAAAGTTACATGTTATTATTAAATGGTGAACATATTTTTATTAAATGAACACCTATTTTTATTAAATGAACTCATATTATTATTAAATGCTGGTTGAATAAAATTTATTGAAGTTTGTCAGCAATTATATATATATAGATTTTGTATATTAACTTTTATCATTCTTTAATTGGCCCATATAAAAGACTTTAACTCCTGGTATTTTTTGACCGAATACCGAAAATTGAACCGAACTGAACCAAACCGATGAGAAAATAAACCGAATCTAACCGACTTATGTGTAACGGTAACCGAAAATCGGTTACCGAAATGTTACGGTTCTGAACCTATTTGGGTTCGGTTCTGAACCTATTATATCATGTCTTTTGCCCCTTCTCAACTAATTTTCTGGTTTCGCCCCTGCCAATAAACCAATCAATTAATCCACTAAAATAAATCATCATAAATCCGAACACCACTCTCTATTCTCTAATAAAATATTATATGGGTGGTCCATCCTTTCCACTAACCCACAAATTACAAAACACCACAATACACAAACACCAATAAAACCCCTCTATAAAGTCTGAATACCCCTGTGGTCCCATCCATGACAATTTAATTTTTTATTTAAGGGTAAGTTATATTTTTAAACCTCTTTTAGAATTTAGATATTTGTTCTATTTATGAAATCGTATTTATTTACCTCTTCATTTCAGTTGAGCTATTTAGAATTTTAATAGTAATTGCTAGGATCATTTTATTACAATTTTAATAGTAATTTCTAGGATCATTTGATTGCAATTTTTGCAATTTTAATAGTTGTTGTATATCATATTTGGATTTATATGTATGATGTGTAAGCAATTAAGCATTTCATTTTGCTAGTAACTATGTCATATGAAAAATCATTTTATTGGTATTGTGCATAGTTTTTAAACCCGGCCCGGTGATCGACCCGGGCAGGTCCTCGGGTCACCGGGTCACCGGTTCAACCGTCGGGTCACCGGGTCAATTGCTGAACCGGATAATTAATTTAAAATTTTTCAAAATTATATATAGAGTATTTTTGTTATATAAATATACATAAAAATAACAAATTAAATATTTTGTGTATAAAATTTGTATATTAAAGTGTTAATAATATGTATTTCATGATAAATATTTACCATATAAACATATATACATATTTTTATTTTTAAAAAATAAAAAAAAAAATATAAAAAATATATATGGACCGGGTCAACCCGGTTGACCCGGCCGGGTCAATGCCTCGGCCGGGTCTCTGCCGGGTCGGCCGGGTATTGACCGGGTTTGACCGGGTCCTTGGTTGTCCGGTCCAAATACTCCACCCGGACCGGTTCCGGCTCCGGGTCGACGGGGTCCCGGGTCGACCCGTCGGGCCGGCCCGGGTCTCAAAACACTGGTATTGTGAAATATTTCAGAAATCCACATAGAGCACCAACTTTTGAAGAATTTTATTTTGTAAGAGTTGGTCGAGATTATGTGATTTTTTAGAGAACGAGTATTTAAAATTTTAGTTCAGTCTACTCTTAATTTTTGGATTCAGTCTTTGCCAGAATTGTGAGTATAGTATATTAGTCGGTCAGGAAATTGTTAATTTAAGGATAGAGAAAAAAAGCTTAGCTGCTACGCAACGGAGCCCCACCAAAAAAAAGTCAACATCGTCGTGAGGGGTTGGTGAAGCTGCAACGTTTCTGCAGAAACCCACGGAATGCACACCAACAAATCCCTCTTCTTCATATACTCCATCGCCTCTCTTTTCCTCTGCATAATCCTCAATTTCTCCCTCAAAACATCCCATCCACACAACATTCCTTCCCCTTCAATGGCCGCCGCTCCCAAAATCAAGGACACCTTCTACATCTCCCACGGCTCACCTACGCTCTCCATAGACGATTCTCTCCCTGCCCGACATTTCCTCAAATCCTTCCAACAAAAAGTCCTCAGCGACCGCCCCGCCGCCATCCTCATCGTCTCCGGCCACTGGGAGACCTCCGAGCCCACGGTCAATGCCGTCTCTGGCCCTAGCGAGACAATCCACGATTTCTACGGCTTCCCGGACCAGATGTACGATCTCCGGTACCCGGCCCCGGGGTCACCCCAGCTGGGCGCCAAGGTGAAGCAGCTCCTCGAGGGATCCGGGATCGGGCCGGTCCACGTGGACCGGAGGCGCGGGCTGGACCACGGCGCGTGGGTCCCGCTGATGCTGATGTACCCGGCGGCGGACATCCCCGTGTGCCAGCTGTCCGTCCAGACCCACCGGGACGCCGCCCACCACTACCGGGTCGGGCAGGCGCTGGCGCCGCTCAAGGACGAGGGAGTCCTCATAGTCGGGTCAGGGGCCGCGACCCACAATCTCAGGAAGATGGGCCGGGCCGGAGGCGGGGTGTTGGGCTGGGCCGAGGAGTTCGACAGCTGGATCAAGGCGGCCCTGGAGGAGGGGAGGTACGCGGATGTGAACGATTACGAGGCCAAAGCGCCGCACGCGAGGGTGGCCCACCCGAGGCCCGATCATTTTTATCCGCTCCACGTGGCCATGGGGGCCGCAGGGGAGAACACCAGGGGCTACCTCGTCCACCACAGCTGGAGCTACCAGACGCTTTCCTACGCCTCCTACAAATTTACAGACAAGGATGAAAGGTGAAAAGTAAAAAGAAGAAGAAGAAGAAGAAAAAAATGAATATCGTTATTATATACTTATACAAGTTGATTTGTGCCTTATGTATGTGCAAGCTGTTTGTTAGAAGCGAATCGGTTGTAACTTAAATATGAATGTTAGAGATGGGGTTTGGAAAGGTCTTGATTTTAACATTGTAATATTAATTCGTACAGGCTGAATGTTGAAGTCTTAAAATTTGATTTAAATTATCTTTATGTTTATGGTGTTGGATATTAGAAAGTGAACTTGTTAACATTATATGCTATTAACCTCTTCATAAAAGCAAGCCCTCACGCATTGGACATGAAATTAATAAAAGTTGGCAATTGGGATGAATTTTTATGATTGTCGTCAAAAGCACTGAAAACGAGCCAAGCACAGCTTGGTTCTTTAAGAAAACTAGCCAAATATCCAGTAGCAAAGCTCGGAGTCTCGATTGGGATTTGCTCATGAATAGTTGTTCGCATTCGTTCCTCCCGAATAGTCATAGCATAAACCCGATTGAGATTCAACATGGGATCAAGGGCTAAAACATGTGAATGTGCTGGGCCATACATACGGCCATCTAAAATTCTAAACCAATGAAAAAATGATGAACCTTTACATCCTCCTTGTCCCATACATCACTCCATATCTCATCCAATGAGCATTAAAATGAAGTAATGCTTGCACACGATAACCTTACAAGAAGCATCATTCTCATCCAACTACACTTAACACAGACACGAGTAATATAGACAAGTTACAGCTAAAACAAGGATTCCATGTATACAGCTCAGTCATAACCAGATAAAGGAGGAACACCATAAGTTCATAAAAACATAAATAAGCTCACCTGGCATAAATTTTTTTCATCACAGTTGCATGAAACTAACCAAGTATCTTCCTGGTTTCCGGAAGCTGCTCTTTTTCTATATAAAATCAATTAGCATCTAGAGAGTTCCTTCCCACGCTTCCTTTTTTTACAAACAATTAATACTTGTTTTCTGGAGTGTTTCTCATACAACACTTCATAGCACATAAAGCATTTATATTTTCTTGTGAGGATGCTAAGTTCAGGTCTTACAGCTACTTAAACTTTACAAGACTGCAAATCTTGTGAATTTCACACTAAGAGGAATATTTTCTCGAAGAGTTTAGACTTTAGAGCATAAAGCTCCACATATGCCAAGTCATTTTCCATGGGCTTTGGAAACAAAACTTATGATCTCATGATTGCTTTTATGAATCAATAAATGACTTAATATGATGGGAAGACTCACATTTTACATCATATACGTTCTACTCATAATTTTATGTCATTGATCATTTCTTGTGGAATCTAGTCAGAAATTCATGTGCATAAAAAAACATTCCTATCAATAGTTTAGTCCAGTCAAGTAAACACCAACCAAGCAAATAAATAATGTGCAAATAGAAGGAAAATGTTTCATAACATAAAACCATGCTATTGACCAAGCAAGACAATGAGATCTTATGACACATCAGAAAACTTTTCCTAGAATGTTATCTGAAAGAGATTTTCAATTGGTATCCTAGAATGTCACAGAAAATCATCAGGCCAGTCTGTTAAGTTTCCCCACTTTGCATATTCTCAATTTCATAAGCTGAGCTTTGTCACTGCAATCTCCTTTCAGCTATGGTTTACTTCATTTATTTTGACCAGACCCCTAACATCTAGGTCTCTGAAATACTTTCTTTCCAACAAAATTATCCCGCAGCTTATCATAAATCTTCATACCTCCTAACCTATCATAGCCAACTTGCCTTGAGATGCTAAATGAAAATAAATTCACCAAAGGTACTCAGCCTTGATATGTTATCTCTTCACTACACAAATGCAATTCTAGAATATGCTGGCATTCTACTTGATTTTGATTAGCAAATAAGTACCAGTACATTTGCATAAAATTGAACTGCGTCAGAGATGAAAGTGAACAGAACTACCAAGTAATCAAATTCAGATGTTCAACATCAAATGCACCAAGTAACGTCATTAAAACAAGGCTAGTCAAATACACAAGAATAATTTCAATTACAAAAAGAAAAGAAATGTAGATGAGGATTTCAACAATATATTCAGGAAATGTAAATTATTAATCAACCACTACACCTACTGCGGACCTTTGTATCAATGGCACTTCAATGTACTGAATAAAGTTTACGTGAGTCGAGAGCCTCCGCTGACCTAGAACGTCTGCAGAATTTGATTGATCCTTGTAATTTTGCACAATCGTCATTCTTCCGGGACCAAATACTATAACTCGTGTGATTGTTTTTCATCTGTTCCAATTGTGGACTCTAAAAAGGTGCAATCTGTGGAGAAAGGCATGCAATCATTTGTGATCCATAAGCCTTTTCACCACTTCTCCGTACCGAACACCAAAAAGGAGTTCAAATTAAATGACAAAACAATCGATTCTGATATATCCTCCCACGATGTAGAACATATTATGAGCAAAAAGATTATTTTTAAAGAAAAGTACATCTAATAAATAGGAAGAATACTCATGGCCAACAAAATAATGGGGAATCACCATCCTCTCGACAACAGGACTTCTGTGTCACAAATTGTGCCCAGTTCTGCATATCAACTTCTGATATGGAGTACAAGTTTGACATCTTCAGTTCGAGTTCTATGTCATACCCAAAGATTTGTATTTCTTTAGCTGAAACATATGGAATCGTTGATGTTAAGTTATATAAGACAAGTATTATAAATTCACAAAAGAAGTTGGAGAAAATAATTTGAATCTGAATGAAATGGGCCTTAGCATCATGAATGTGCCAATCTCATATTTTTTTTCATTTAAATGTATTGCATGAATTCATCGATAAGTAACACCAGATTGGTTAAGATCAATTATCATTCTCGTAAACGAAAGGAAGAATAGGTGAATTCATTACAAATAAGCAAAGCAAAATACATTTGATCATGTCTCCACAAAAACAATGGTATTACTAGCGGGATATGTGTTCAACCGAATACCAGCCAAGAGTATGGACCATTTAAAACCGAATCATGCATCTTTTAAAGAAAAGTTGTGAAGATCGAGGACTAGAGAACTACCACAGACAGGAAATAAGGTTTGATGCAAAAAATTGAAAAAAGAAAAAGAAAATTACCCGAGTCTTCTTATGCTGTTTGAATTTGGACTTTTATCTTCCAGTTCATACAGAAGCTCTCGGTAATCATTTCCATCCACAAAATTCTTTTCTCTCAAATCCTCCAACACCTTAAAAGCTTCTCCATTCCCTTTTCGCCGGGATATTTCATCCAGCAATGTGCGATAAGTGATGAAATCCGCTATCCTTTGGTTTTCAACCATCTCCTCCAAGAATTTCACAGCTTCATCAACCTTTCCCCCGAGAACCAAAGCATTCACGAGCGAGTTATATGATTTACTACTTGGCACAAACCCTTTTTCCTTCATTCTATCACAAATCTCCATAGCATTTCTAGTCCGGCCTTGGGCGCACAACCCGTGGATCAAGTAATTGAACGAATATGAATTGGGCTGGCAATTATAAACCACCCCAATCTGATGGAAAATGTTGAGAGCATCATTCACATGAAGTGAAATCACATATCCTTTGATCATACAATTCAAGCAGAAGATATCCGGCTCAACTCCATCATCAATCATTTGCCTGAACAAAAGTCGTATAGTCTCCATGTACACGTGATTGATATACGAATTCTTCCCCCGGCTCAAAAGTGCAGCAAATAGTATATTATAGGTCCTTATGGTCGGCCTGCAGTCCAATTTCCTCAAACCACACATATGTCTATATATGTTCACAGCCCTAATCAATTTCCTAGCTTCGGTGAAATAATATATCATAGTATTATACAGAGCCTCTGAAGCAATTGAAGGAATAGCTAGAACCTGATTAACAATATCATCCATCTCCTTGTACATTTTGGCTGCTCCGAGTTTCTTGATTGCCACATGATATGTGAGCACGTTGTGTCTAAACCTGTGCTGTTGAGATGCCCAATTAAATAGCTCCAAACACACCAAGGGATCGTCTTGCAACGTCATCACATCGTGAAGCTCCTCGGGAGTGAATCTTGGTGGAAGTTGGGATATAAGTTTCTGAAAAAGCGATTCATCCAGAACAGGTTTTGCGGCAGCTCGGGCTCTTTTATTGATCCTCTTTCTCAGAGATCTCGAGATGGGTCCTCTGTATATTCTTGTTGAATAGAACGAAACCCACGATCGTGTGGGGATGGTTGCATTTACAAATTTCTTAGCGAGCAACTGAAACAGGACTGCTGAGGAATTGAACGAATATGATGAATTCGAGTGACGCTGGGGTGTGGTTAAGGGAGAAACACTAGTTTGGGGGAGGGCTGAACTGAAAGCGTCATAAATTAGGGTTTTAGTGGAGTGAAAACGATGGAGCTGATTCCTGGTTAGAACGAACATTTCCACGGTGAAGGTGGATACTCATGAGTTGATAAGAGATGGAGAGCTTTGACAGAGGTATCAGGGGAGCTGGGAGGGTGTTTGTTGGAGGCGATTGTGGATATTATGGTGGCAGCTGGCGGAGGAAGATGATACCCTGGGCGGTAGGCCGGAGCGACTAACGAGAAGGAGAATTATCGGTCTGTTCCTGCATCTGAATTTGATTTGTATGTTATCAGACTTAACGTTTTACCGTTTTACCATTTGACTAGTAATCGCCCGTGCGATGCACGGGAAAATTATTATCTTTACGTTTTTTAGAAGGCACTTTTGTATATAAATTATGTAATAATGCAAAGTTCATGATCATATGAATAAATATATAAACATATAATTAAACTGAAAAGATCATTTATTACTGAACATTTCCCTATATACAACATTATTGGTTTGATTATTTGGCATGTCATCTTCGCCATGAATGAACACTAATTTCTTAAGAAATAAGCAAACATGAGATAAGGATTGTCCCTGGCTCTTATTTATAGTTATGGCGCAAGAAACCATAATGATAAACTGCCGCTGCTGGAACTTGAAAGGAATTCTAACATCAGAAGGAGTTATGACCATTCTTGGAATCAACACCGTATCACCAGCATGATCTCCTGTGAGTATCTTACACTCAAGAATATGAGTGGATAGCTTTGTCACAACCAATCGTGTCCCATTACACAAACCCATAGAATGATACATGTTCCGCAACAACATGACTGGAGTTCCAATTTTCAAATACAACTCATGGTTCGGTATTCTAAAACACTTGATACTATTTAAAAACTCACACGTATGGAGATCGGACAAAAAATCATTATTAGAATCCGATTTGCATGTATTGTCAGAGCTCAAATACATACGACCATCCAACAAATTCAATGATGTCATGTACTCATTGATAGACTCGGCCACATCCAACGTCGGTGCTAAAATTCAAATTACAAATCAACTCCCAATTTTTTAAAGAATTTGAAAAAAGTTATCAATTGTAGTAAAATCTAAAATTTTAGGCGAGAACTTTTTTTCAACTTAAAGTAAATCTCTATTGTTGTTTTATAGTAGTAGATTAAATTTCCAAAAGAAGTAAGTCAAAGGTTTTGACTCCAAGTTTTTATCAAGTTTATATAAATAATTTTTTAATCAACCTCTTTTAATATATATATAGATATAGATATAGATATAAATATAGATATATAAGTACATATATAGTACTCCCTCCTTTTTTTAGTAAGTGTCGTTTTGAAAAGTTGCACAGTAATTAAGAATTTTTTTTTGTCAATAATAACCCTCATTAATGAGGATAGAGATGGATGTTTTGAGAAAAGATGGAGAATGAATATGAAAGAATGTAATTCTCTCATGGAGAGCGTACCAATTCTCTCATGGAGAGCGTTCTTTTTTCGATCGATAATCTGGCATTGATCGGGCTTTTGTTCACTTTCTTCACTGTTTTTAGTTCTATTCCTCATCCCCGGCGATATTGATTCACACACTCAGTCCTCATTGAATTCTACTTTCCAGATTTGGGGCTTCCAGATTTGGGGCTTTTCTATTTATAGATCTACTGGTATCGGGATATTGGCATTACCATGGGTTCTTCTTCTTGTATTGGTCAAGACGACGAACTGTCTCAACGACTTCACAGATTCTCTTTATCTGAACGAGAGACAGGGATCATAGACATAGCTCAAGAGGACATAAAACCAAGTGCCGAAATCTGTCAACGGAGTCTTTTTGGAAAAGTTATTGGTGATCGGAAAGCTAGCTGGTTCGGTATTAAACGTGCTATGAGTCACATTTGGAGGCTTAATCAAGCTATGGAGGTTAAGGAGTTAGGTCACAACTACTTTCAATTTCTGTTTCAAAGCAGAGAAGATAAAGACAGAGTAGCAAAAGGCACAAACTGGAGCTTCGATAACCAATACCTAGTTCTAACGGAGTGGTGTGATGGGCTATCTATCAATCATCCTATTTTCCAAGAAGTTAGCTTCTGGGTTCAAGTCTTTAACATCCCTCTTAACTGGCTTAGTACAGAGGTTGGAGTCAAACTAGGAGCAGTATTCAAACAGCTCAAAAATGTCGTAGTGGTTGGCGCGGGTGGTCATGGAGGCCCTGTGATGCGGCTCTTGGTCTCCATTGATATAAAGGAACCGATTCCTCGATGTGCTACGATTAGATTGGGAGATCAGCTGAACACAGTGAGCTTTAAATATGAAAAACTAGTGAGTATGTGTCATTATTGTGGCTTTATAGGGCACCTAGAAAGAAGTTGTTCTAAAAGGCAGCAAGATCTCATATCTAAATCCCTGAAAAAGGGACAATACGGTGATTGGCTTCGTGCTCCTGAGGGCCAAAATTGGGCAAATCTAAATTCATCTGGTTCAAAATCCCCTAATTCCTCTAATCCTTCCTCTCCAATTCAGCAATCTTCTCCAAGATCTTCAAAAAGTCGAGCGGAAGGAAGTAACCAGCTTATAGTGCTACCTGGAGAATCCTCTCGCACCCACCATCAAGATAAAGAGGACTTATTGGCTCAAAACTCTCACTTGGCTGCTAAGGAGCCTGCAGGACCCATTGTGGAAGCAAATGTACACTCGGTGGAACAAACCAAAACTTTGGATATGGAGGCAACTGCTATTGGGGAGCCTGCTTATGTTTCATCTCCTATGAATAACCTCAGCATAATAGCAGCAACTCCAGTTGGGATTATCAGAACATGGAAAAGGGATAGAAGCAAAGATGGCAGACTACAAAGAGAACCAGTCACTCCTATAGTCACTGATCAGGAGCTTTCAGGCAAAAGGTTGAGAGAAGAGAGAGAGGAAGAACTTCACTCTGATCCTCAAATTGATCACTCTTCTGACCAGGTGAACGGTAAAAAATTCAAGTTATCATCTGATAAGGTGGGGGTTGCCAGCCTCGAGTGGCACCACAGTAACCAATGTTAGCTGTGGTGTGGAATTGTAGAGGGCTGGGTGGGCCCTCTACAATTTCCCAAATCAGAGAGTTAATTAGAACTCACCATCCTCTTTTTTGCTTCCTTTCTGAAACTAAAAATCAGAGTGCTTTTGTTAAATCTGTTAGTAGAAAGCTCGGGTTTGTAGATAGATTAGCTGTTGTGGATCCTTCTGGTCAAAGTGGAGGTCTTCTTCTTCTCTGGGACCCACAAGTCTCTATAATCCAAATTATTAGTAGTTCTTTTTATTTGGCAGTTCATTTTCAGACTAATAACCTAGACCCTCAGTGGGGCATTTTTGTGTACTTGAGCACCTGCAGAATCACTAGAGCTCAACAGTGGCAAGAATTAATTCAAGCTAAATCATCATGGGGCTCAAATTGGTTCTCCATTGGAGACTGAAATGACATTTGTTCTCACAATGACAAGTCTGGTGGCATCTGCAGAAGTGATCTCAGTTTACAAGGGTTCAATAACTTCATTCATCATATGGAAATGATTGAACTCAGTATGAATGGCTATCCTTTTACTTGGTGTAATAACAGAGCTGGCTCTGGGCTTATTGAAGCAAGACTGGATAGAGCATTTGGTTCTTTTGAATGGCTCATCAATTTTCCTAATGCTTCAGTTACCAACATCATCAGAAGCTCATCTGACCACTCTGCTCTTTTGATTGACTGGGGCCTTTCCAAAACCAGGCAGAAATCAAGGTTTCATTTTGACAAAAGATGGATTGGGAAAGAAGGTTTTGAGGATCTTGTGAAGGAAACTTGGAACACTCCAGTGTATGGCACCCCATTCTATGCTCTGAAGGAAAAAGTGAAGCTCACTCGGCTAGCATTACTTAAATGGAGTTCCTCTTTTAAATCTCAGAACCAAGCAAAGATTGATGGACTTACAAAAAAGTTGGAAGTTTTGAATCTGAATAAAAATGGTGACCAATGGCAATTGTGGGAAGATACTAAAAGAGAACTTGATGCAGCCCATCGACAAGAAGAGCTTTATTGGCATCAGAAATCCAGACACAAATGGCTCAAAGAAGGTGATGCTAACACTAAATTTTTTCATGCCTACACCTTGCAAAGAAGAAGGAAAAATGCAATCTCCAGGTTGCTTTCAGCTGAGGGCAGAGTGATATCAACTCAGAGGGACATTGAACTGCACATTGCTGATTTCTATTCTCAGCTATTCGATTCAGAGGGCAGCTGGGGTGGAGACTCTATCATTCCCCTTATTCCCACATCCATCACAGATGACATGAACACAGCACTTCTCAAGCAAGTTACTGAAGAGGAGGTTCATGATGCTCTTTTTTCTCTTAATCCTGATAAAACTCCAGGTGAAGATGGGATGAGTGCTCACTATTATCAACATTTCTGGCCTCTTATCAAGTATGATCTTTTTTCTGCCATCTCGAGTTTCTTTCAATCTGGCCTCATGCTTAAATATTGGAACCACACCATCCTTTCTTTGATTCCTAAATGTGATAATCCTGACACTCTGAGCAAATTTCGACCTATTAGTTTATGCACAGTTGTTTATAAAATCCTATCTAAGGTGCTAGCTAATAGACTTATGGTGTGCCTGGATTGCTGCATTAGCCCCTATCAGTCTGCATTTATTAAAGGGAGACAACTCTTTGACAATGTTATAATTGCACAAGAGGCATTCCACTTTCTCAATAGGCATTCATCTGGTAACAAATTCTACATGGCCCTGAAACTTGATCTTGTTAAGGCCTTTGACAGAGTGGAGTGGATTTGCATTAAAAAGGTTATGGTTCAAATGGGTTTTCACTTGGACTTTGTGAAGCTGCTTATGGTCTGTGTTTCCTCTGCATCTTTTTCCTTCAAAATAAATGGATCAGTTACAGGTTTTGTCAACCCTTCTCGAGGTATTAGACAAGGGGACCCTTTGTCTCCATACCTTTTTATAATTGTTGCTGAGCTCTTGTCTGCTATGGTTCTGGATTCTACTGATAGAGGCAGACTGAAAGGAATGAAATTATCTCAGAATGGCCCCCTACTTTCTCATTTACTCTTTGCGGACGACTCCCTTTTCTTTTGCAAGGCTGGAGTAGATCAAGCATCATATCTTATGAATCTATTAGAACAGTACAAACTCTTCTCAGGACAGCAGGTCAATTTGTCAAAGTCTGCAATCTTCTTCAGTAGAAATACTCCTCAACAGCTGAAATCCAATATCTGTAATGCTTTAAGTGGAATTGTGTCTCACAGATCCACCAGATATTTAGGCTTACCTTTGGGTATTGGAAGGTCCAAAAAAGAGGTGTTTGACTACATCCTTCAGTCTGTAAGAGGCAGACTACAGAGTTGGCAATCTAAATTCTTAAGTACTGCTGGCAAAGAAGTCCTCCTCAAATCAGTTATTCAGTCTCTCCCTGTGTTTTCTATGTCTTGCTTTAAACTCCCTTCATCCCTTTGTAATGAAATTTCAAGACTTTGTGCACAATTCTGGTGGCAGTCAGGTGATCCAAACAAGAAAAGCATTCACTGGAAAAGATGGGAGCTATTGACCATATCCAAACAGCAAGGTGGGCTGGGTTTTCTTGATATCAAACTCTTCAACCAATCTCTATTATGCAAGCAACTGTGGAGGATTGCCTCGAACCCTGACCTCCTAGTAAGCAAAATTCTCAAAGCAAGGTACTTCCCTAATACTTCCATTATTCATGCTGTCAAAACTTCAAATGCTTCTTGGATGTGGAACTGTTGGATGGAAATGATGCCAACTTTTTCTAAATGGTTGAGAGTTGAGGTTAGAAATGGAGCAAACACCAAAATTGAGGACCTCAATTGGGTCCCAAACCTCACAACAGCTTCTCCCACACTCCTGGAAATTGCTAGAGGTCATCTAATATGGGTTAAAGATTTATTGCATGCTGATGGACTGAGCTGGAATGATTGGTTGGTGAGACAAGTGTTCAATGAGGCTGACAGCAATGCTATTCTCAGAATCACCTCTCTGAACCCCAACAGAGAGGACAGAATTCACTAGGGGTTAGACACCAAAGGGCTGTTCTCCACTGCCAGTACTTATAAATTCCTTTCACAGCAGAAGATAGCAAGAATGGATGTACCTGAAAGCAGCTCAAACTCAGGTATCTGCAAGAAAACTCTCCACAGGGGCTGGTCTTTGAAAGTGCTTGGCAAAATAAAACATTTTTTGTGGAAATGTATATCTGGAACACTTCCAGTTGCAGTACAGCTGAGGAAAAGAGGATTGGACATTGATCCTACTTGTCCTTTGTGTGGTGATGCTCCTGAAACAACTGAACACTTACTATTTTCCTGCCCTCGAGCTCAAAGATTTTGGGAACTTTCTCCTGTGTACTGGGATGGACTCACTGCCTCTGCTGACTCATTTAAAGTATGGTGGCACCAGATCTGCTCCTTAGGGACTTCAGAGATTACCAAAGACAGAATTCAACTTACAACATACCTACTTTGGTGGCTCTGGAAGACGAGGAACCTCTGGGTATTCCAAAAATCACTCATGCCAGTTCACCAAATCATTAAAGCTGCTCATAA
>BKCP01013514.1:472565-488462 GCA_008636005.1 Striga asiatica | reverse complement strand
TTGTCAATAATAACCCTCATTAATGAGGATAGAGATGGATGTTTTGAGAAAAGATGGAGAATGAATATGAAAGAATGTAGTGTATTTATTAGCTAGATGAGGGTTAATAATGAAAAAATATATACAAAGCGTCATTTATTTGGTTAATTGTTAATAAAGTCAAAATGACATTTAAAAAAAAAGGAGGTAGTATCTATTAATATATAAAAAAAAAAAACAAAGGATTTATTATATATAATATTTTAAAACTTACCAAGAATGTTTAAATTACTTATAAAGAAACTTGTTTTATATGGCTTGATATTACATTTACATTGATATAATTTGATCTCCTATAATCATGCTCCCTAAGTAACTAATAAATTAGATATCCTTGGTATATATATTTCACATGTGACCTTACAATTCGGAAAGAATCAATTGACATTATCCTCATCCACAATTCAACATCATCCTACCGGTTTTTTTGTTAAGAAATTGGTTCGAATATTGCTTTTAAAATCTCATTTTTTTACTCAAATTGCACGTGCTTTTTAACAATTTTTCCTAAATTATTAAGTCAAACAAATTAATTAAGAAGTCAAACATTTTATTTAAGTATTTTTCCAATAACCTTTTTATATATATTAAAAAGAATCATTATTTACTCCTGAAAATGAAACGGATTTTCCTACCAATAAACCGATTTTTTATCAAACAAATTGATCCGAATATTTTTTTAAACCAAATAAATAATCGTCAATTTTTTCCTAAAAATCCAACTGAATTTTCCTAACACTGCACCGAGTTTTTTACCAAACAAATTGAATTGAAAATAATTTTAATAAAAATGGAAACAATTTGTTAATGCTTATGCAACTGTCTCTTTCCTAAATAAAATGATATGAACTTAACCAAAAAAAGAAAAATGATATGAACTTACCAAAATCTCAGTAAAACACATAAGAATCCAAGAAAATCGAAGCATTTAAAATTTGAAAAGTTGCGCATAATTTTTCCTAAATAATTGGATAAGGTGACTTTAAATATCAAAGATGAACCGCTTTTGTTACCAAAAATGTGGACACAATTTTGAATGTACATCCCGTCCAAATATCAGTTTTATTCTAAAATAAAAATTGCACAAGTTTTATCCAATTTACACACTTTTTTTTGAAAGAAAAAATTATTCAATAAGATTGAAAGAATTGATTTAGAATTATACGACTATTTGTTTCCTAAATTCGTATCCAATTTTTACGGTTTTTAAGTTAATTTGTATCTAGAATTGTTTTCATAAATAATTAACATACTTTTTGCATAAAAATCTCCAAATTTTTTACCAAAATATATGATTTAAATTTTGGTAAAAAAATAAAATATGATGCAAAAAAATGGGATTCAAATTCTGCCATAAGAATCTCCAAATTAGTTACCAAAAAAATAGGTTTCAGATTTTGTTACTAAAGATTCAAATGTATTTTTTTTAACATTCCATTTATAGTAAGTCAATTGTTTTATTTATTAGGTCAAACTTTCTATTAATGTATTTTTCCAACAACCTCTTTATATATATATAGATTTGGACATTGTTTCTAAAACTTTGAGATGTTCATGAAGTTTGAGTTTTTAGGCTTATCTTAATGTGGAAAGGTTGAAGTTTGAAATGTGGGAAGAAAATGAAAGCTCTTTCTAATATTTCATTCAAAATTACTTAAGTGTGAGGCTTAAGTTTAGTTTTAAAAGAAAGCAGTTCCGTACTAGAAGAAGGAATTTTTCAGTAGTGCTTTCTAAGAGTTTTAAAGTTTAAATGTTTTATAAAAATTTAAATTATTTTTAAAAATTTAATATTTTCTAAAGATAAGTAAATGGACGCTATAACTTTATTAATAATATAACTTCTTCTCTTAATAATGGCCAATCGCAAAAGAAATTAACCATATTTCTTTTACCATTAAGGTAATGGCATTAAGTTGGATTCATGTCCTTTAGCACTTAAAAATTTGGTACTTTGTGATAAGAATTTACAGTTTTGCTATGAAGCCGACAGTTATCTCTATAGTGGAGTCAACCTTTTATATACAAATATGGTATGGTTTACTTATTGTATATAGAAGGTTGACTCTACTATGGAGCCAACTGTCGGCTTCATAGGAAAACTGTAAGAATTTAATCATGCAAACCTAACAAATTGAGAAGCAAACTTTAGAATGTAGATTCATGAAAGGTAAATTGTACATAAAGTTTTTTTCTCACTCAAATTTCTTTTTATTACACAATAAAAGAAATACATTATGTACAAATTGCCTATATTATTGAAAATGAAATTTAGACATATAACGATGCTTTCCTACTTTCAATGTATAATATAAAAGTGAAAAAATAGATTATCTATCAAATATCTTTAGAGGGACCTCTTATATTTTCTAACAAATCAATGTTCTAAGTAATAGTCAAATATTATTACATAAGCATATAAATTTATAGAAAAGTTCTATATTGACAAATGATTTAAGGTAAGCAGATTACAAAATTAGGGAACAACACTACAATACCAACATTGAAATTTATGTTATGCATAAATATGGGTAAATAGGCTAAATAGGAGCACACCAGAGTACAATAATAATCCCCATCCATAATTGTCTTTCTGCAAGGTGTACACTCAATGGTAGACCATGATGAGTGATACATAAGAATGAAAAAAAAAAAAAAACTCTTGCCGGAGCATGTGAATAATATACTTGCTAAAAAAGAAATAACTTGGCGTTATAATGAAATTGTGGGAGAGAAAATGTTAAATTCATGATTAATGTGATACAAGGTCTGAATCTTGAAGAATATCTCTGAATTGTTCAAGAAATTTAAAGGCCTTTGTCTGGTTTATTTAGATGCAAGAGAAAGATACAACATGGGTTTTTCAAGTTTTGTGTCTCTTGGTGCAAGCATTGGTAATTGAAATTCTCATCTTGTCTCACCTTCTCCATGAAGCTTAATTTCATGTTGGCTCTTGGCAAATGAGTGATTTTTTTTTTTTTTCATCAAACACTTTGGGACATTATTGGAGAAGTCGATTGTACAACAGATAAACCAGTTTGTTGTAAAGTGATATCCATTCATATCCTACATTCAAATTATTCTATAGAAGAAGTTACAAAGTACCAAGGTAACAGTTTATCTTTCTTTTTCTTTCTTCTTCTTTTTTTTTTCTAGGATAACAGAAGACTATGGAAGACAATGTTGAACTTTCTAGAGAAGCACAGCTCAAATTGGATTCTGTGGAGGAATAAATTATAAGAAGAAATGATATCATGAAACAGATATCATAATGTGACCCTCTCGGTTTTCACTAATAATTAAATATGCATACAAAAACATGAACATTGGAGGACTTATCACATTGGGATAGGATCTGTTTGTAAACAACTAAACCAAAATGTTAATGGTGGCATTTTACTACTCAAATGGTTATACCATTTCCCCTGCGTGTCCACACCTCTTGTACTATTATGTCCAGAAATGAATTCCAATTTCCCTTGTGAAAGGATAAGACATTATATTCAAGGTCTATTTCTTCGTAAATAACATATTGGATAAGATTTAGCATATGTTTTGCCAGCAGATTCTCCCTTTTCGCGAATATTAGTTATATTGTCAGTAACAGAGGCTGAGTGGTCAGAGATAGAAGCTGGGTTCAACTTTCTCTGAGTTTGCTCAAGCTATAGCACAATTTTTGTGTTACATACTTTTTATTTTTTTTCTTACGCTCATGCTTTATTGCTACTTATGAGGCTGTTTTTTTCCATAATGTTGACCTCCATTACATCCATTTGTCAGTTTATGCTCATTTTTTAATCTTCAAAATACTATTAACGCCGGTCAATAGTATTATGTGATTCATAACATCCTATAAAGAATTCTCAGCATCTCGCTTCAGAACTTGTTACACTAATGTTTCGACACTTTTGAGTTTATTCTTTAGGTATTTACTACCACATATCTTGTGGCAACTTTTGTTTGCATTCATATGAAAGCATTTACATTCTGTTTTATCCTGATCAGACTTTGTATTTTTGTGGATCCTAAATTCCTTTCGATATGTCTCTCAATACCTTAGAATTCTACGTTAGTAGGAGATTTAAATGTGTAGAGCAAAACAAGAATGAAGTGCTTTTGTAAACGAGAAAGCACAAGATCTTATGACGTAATTTATTTGTGAGAAAACATGGCACTTAACATGGTATTAGACTGCTCTACTTTGTTTATATCCGGACCGATTCATAAAAGTGGGATCGATATCCGGACAAGTCAAATCCAGGACCGTCCCGGACCGCACCCAACCCTACCATAAATAATCAATATATTTATAGATAATCCGAACCTAAATATTTTTGGATTATAAGTAAATTAAATCTATTTGCCACATAGGATCCCGAAGCATGCGAGCCTGCCACATAGGTTCAGCACGTCCTGAATTAATTATATAAGGGAGGATTTTCCAAAACCGTAATCAAGCTAATAGTTTCACAAACTCCAGTGTGACCGGATTGCTTAAGATATGTACCAAAAGAATAGACAATGTTGAATTTGCATATATCGAGGTGATATCAAGTGCAAATATATTGAGGTGATACATTCAAATGGGAACACATGTTAAGATGGAGAAGTGAGTTGAATAACTCAGATTTATGATTCCAATAAATAAATACAAACAAAAAAGATGAAAAAAAAAAAAAAAGTTTGAATTTTATGAAGGTCACTAACCAATTTCCAACGTTAATCAATGTCTGTCAGGTTCCCTATTAGCTGCGATTTCAGGAACTCAAAAAAAACCGAAACCACCAAGAAAATAATCAGAGCTATAAGTAAATCATTTAAAAACTCCATGAAAAACGAAAGTCTCAACAGAATTTAAGCAAAGTCACCGAGTTTTACATCTCATCCCCAAAACACTTGAAAAAATCCAACCACTAGCAATACCAAAACCACGTACCATTTACCAGTTCAAAAAACTCAACAGAAAAAGGACAACAAAACTTCGCACGGAACCAAAATCATCTCTCGAAAACATCTTCACTTGGCGCCCTTCTTGGCAGCAGCCTTGGTGACCTTGGCACCCGAGGCATCCTTCTTCTCGACACTTTTGATGACACCAACAGCAACAGTCTGCCTCATGTCACGAACAGCAAAACGGCCAAGAGGCGGGTACTCGGAAAAGGTCTCGACCACCATAGGCTTTGTGGGAATCATCTTCACAAACCCAGCATCTCCATTCTTCAAGAACTTGGGCTCCTTCTCGAGCTCCTTACCCGATCGCCTGTCAATCTTGGTCACGAGCTCAGCAAACTTGACAGCAATGTGGGAAGTGTGGCAGTCGAGCACCGGTGCATATCCCTGTCCAATCTGCCCAGGATGGTTCATTATGATCACTTGAGAGGTAAAGTTGGCAGCTTCCTTAGCTGGGTCTTCCTTCGAATTTGAAGCCACATAACCACGCTTGAGATCCTTCACAGCAACATTCTTCACATTGAACCCAACATTGTCACCTGGGAGAGCTTCCTGCATAGCCTCATGATGCATCTCGACCGATTTAACTTCAGTGGTCAGACCAGATGGGCCGAAAGTCACCACCATTCCAGGCTTCAGTATACCTGTCTCCACACGACCAACAGGCACAGTTCCAATACCACCAATCTTGTACACATCCTGAAGAGGGAGACGAAGGGGCTTGTCTGATGGCCTCTTGGGCTCATTAATCAAGTCGAGGGCCTCCAGGAGGGTCGGGCCCTTGTACCAGTCCAGGTTGGTGGATCTCTCAATCATGTTGTCTCCCTCAAAACCAGAAATCGGCACAAAATGGATTTTTTCGGGATTGTATCCAACCTTCTTCAGGTATGAAGACACTTCCTTCACAATTTCGTCATACCTAGCCTTGGAGTATTTGGGTGTGGTTGCATCCATCTGCATATACCAATTATATAATCAAGATTAGATCATGTAATGCTAATAATCACCAACTATGAAGCTAAAACAGAATGAGTTGGGTGTGAAAGGTATCTATTTATCTGACCTTGTTGCAACAGCAGATCATTTGCTTGACTCCGAGAGTGAAAGCAAGCAAAGCATGCTCACGGGTCTGACCGTCTTTGGAAATACCGGCTTCAAAACCACCAGTGGTGGAGTCAATGATGAGGACTGCACAGTCAGCCTGAGAAGTACCAGTAATCATGTTCTTGATGAAGTCACGATGTCCCGGGGCATCAATCACAGTGCAGTAGTACTTGGTTGTCTCAAACTTCCAGAGGGCAATATCAATGGTGATACCACGCTCACGCTCAGCCTTGAGCTTGTCGAGCACCCAAGCATACTTGAACGACCTCTTGTTCATTTCAGCAGCTTCCTTCTCAAACCTTTCGATCACACGCTTGTCAATACCACCAAGCTTGTAGATCAAGTGGCCGGTGGTGGTTGACTTCCCAGAGTCGACATGGCCAATGACCACAATGTTGATGTGAACCTTTTCCTTACCCATGATGGATTTGTAACTGCAAGTTTTGAATCAAAATATTACTACTATGCATTCTGATCAACACAAAGTTATAGATCAAAAAACTAGTATGAATAGACAGGATTTAATGAACAATGAGAACAGAAAATGTGCAATCAAATGTACCAACAAATCAAAAGCCTCAAATCAGAATGGACCAGGATAATATCACAACCTACAACAGAGCGTAGTAAATCACTACCAATACTTGACATGAGCAGTCGTGGAGACAATCAGACCTTAATAAATTCTCATGCAAAACAAAATAATGGAAGTTAAGTATAGTAACACCGATAATTTGTACTTTACATTTTGTAATTTTGTCACAGATCATGCGTTCCAAGCTGATTGAATCAAAACTTATACCACAAATTTACATAACTTATAATGTAAAACAATATGAATCCATGGCGATCAAGCTTCAAATGACACGAATCAATAGTCTCATGTAACTGAAATTAAAGTATATCCAAATACAGAAAGAACGGCTTCAGAAAACAATAACAGGTATACTCGGAAAGAAAATCCACCAGAACCTTGAAAAGCTTAAGGAAATTCCAACATCCAAACATCAAACAGATTTCAACATCAAAACATAAATCAGTATGTAGAGGCATAAAGAACACAAACGAAACACAAAATTATCACACGTTCGGAAGAAAGGCGAACAGATCTAACCTTTTCGACCGTAACCCTAAGGGAGAAAAGGAGATGTCGCCTAAGCTAAGCAGCCAAATGAATACAGGTAGAGAAATGAAATCGCACTCGTACGCTTTATATAGCGAGCTGAAACACGAGAAGTAGGGTTTCTTCTCTGTGCTCTTACGTAAGTGCCCTTGGAACTCAGAATTTTGAAACCCTGATTTAAGTCGACATTAAGCTAACGGATGTCTCATTGATTAGCGACAGGCGGCCACAGTCAAGGCTTCTTCACATGTAGTGATCACAATTTGCCCAAGTCAATACCCACCAACTTTTAACATATTTAAAGACATCCACATTCATTAACTTTTTTCTATAAAAAAGTTACACTCTCTCTCTCTCATCAACATATCTTTTCACTAATTCTCTCCCTATTTAAACACACACTCACATCCCTACACATTCATTTAAATATAAATATGAGACCCATTAAATAAAAAAAAAAGAATAAAAAAAGGCTTGCAACAAAAAAAGAAAAAAAAAATGAATTGAATAAAAAAAAAGCTTGCAAAGTACCGTTCAAACCATTGAACGAAAGTGGTGGTCCCATTCATTTGCACCATTAAATGGACGACTCACAATGGATTGAACATTAAATAGGCATTTAAATGAGTGAATTAACATGTCGTTGCGGATGCTTTAATTTGAAGTATTCGTTGCTTTAATTTGAAGTATTCGTTTGAGAATTTTAAAGATTTTTTAATAATTCTTTTTATAATTTAAGATTTAAGAGCCTTGTAAATTTTAAAGGGTATTTGAGATTTTAATAATTAATTTAAATTTTTTTAAAACTTTTAAAATCCTAAGATGTTTATCTGAGATTTCGAAAAGTCTTAACAAATTACGAAGTATTTAACTTATTTGACATTGAGATTTTACTAAGACTTTAAGATATGTTGATATTTCATACAGCTGTAAACGAGTCAAACCGAGCTCGAGCTCAGCTCATTAAATAAACAAGCCAGAATTTGAGATCGAGCTCGGCTCGTTAAGGCGTCGAGTTTGAGCCTTAACGAGCCAAACTATAAAAAATTATATAAAATTTTATTTTCGAGCCATATCGAGCCGAGCCGACCAAGCTAGCTTTAAATAAGCTCGAGCTCAGCTCGTTAAGGCCTCAACTCGAGCCCAACTCAAGCCTTAACGAGCCGAGCTCGTTTAATTTAACATCACTATTATTTCATAAACAAAACGTTATACGAAATCTCACCCAAATATTACCTCCAAACTTAAGGGCTTGATTGTTTATGGATTATTTCATTCTCATTTATTTCATACTCAAAAATCTAACTCAAATTTAACTCAACCCCATTATCTTTAATATTATTTATATAATTAAATATTACAAACTAATCATTCTTACACATCACATCAACTTCAATTCACTATTCATCAACTCACATAATTTTAACTACCAATCATTTATCTCCTACTTTTACATCAAATCAATTTTAATCATTTCATTTTTAATATTATTATAATATATTCTTAAAATTCCACTAGCAACTAACCATACCACCTTTTTTCAAAATTAACTATGGTTAACCAAAATAATTCATTTTGAACAAATTAATTCATAAACAATCACCCCCTAAGATTTCCAGGATTCCTTTTAAATCTTCACATCATAAAAAGTCTCAAATCTTAAAAAAGAAGTCTTAAGGGTGTATTCGTTTGGAATTTTGAGTGATGTTTTGAGGCTTTCTAAAAATTTCAGATTTAAAATGAATCCTATGAAATCTTAAGTCTAGTAGTAGATTTGAAATGAGATTTGGTATATTGTTTTTTCTTTTGAAATCACAGCAAATCTTACAAAATCATAACAAATATCAGCCTAAAACAAATTAAATACCCTAGTCTTTTGTAAGACTTTAAAATCTCAAATGAATAAGTCTAGACTTTTAAGAGTTTTAAAAAAACTAAATTAAATACATAATGATTTCTGAAGTCTTATATAATATTGTCTCAAATGAATACACCCCCTTAAAATGTCTCTTAAATTCTCAAATGAATACACCCTCCTAAGTTTGGGATGAGATTTCGAATAAAGTTTTTGTTTATGAAATTTCAACAAATCTTAAAAAGTCTTAGTAAATCCCAGTGTCAAATAAGCTAAATACCTTGTGGTTTGTTAAGACTTTTTGAAATTTCAAATGAATACCTCTGGATTTTAAAAATTCTAAATTAAATACACCCTCCTTAGTAATAAGTATTTAAAAAATAGCATTATGACTATTAGCACGGTATTTGTACATTATATGGTTACTTAATAAAATATACATATTTGTACCGTAAAAAAGATGAATATAACATGGTTTTATTTAAAAATATGAACATTGAATATATGATAATAATAAATAACTAACACCTCTAGTATGCTCCAGAAAATGTGGATACTGTCGACAATAATTGGCTCTCCAGACGTTCATGCCGCCTTTAGCTCACAGACACAAAGAAGTCCATGAGTGGATCTCAGTGCACAGCTGCAGAGCGAGTCAACCACATTGCTTAATTATCACATTCGCTGAAGCTCAGTATTTAATAAATTCAAACAGTGATACGAGACCCGCAGTGTCGAGTACGAGAATGGGAATCTCGTATACATCACATCCATCTTATGTCTTGAATACTCCAGTATGTACCTGATAATACATTAAATAACATTAGATCCAATGAAATTCATAATTAATGTAGTAATAAAACAGTAAATATGTGTAACTTAAGAAATGTACTTGACTTGTGTCAGTTGAGACTCAATCTCCTTAACAACCTTTTCCCATCCTATACCGAGCGAACCGGTCGACATGTTAAGCCACTGCTTTAACACAGCGTGGTCACTCTCCACCCTACACGAGGTTTTGTTACCAAAATGTGTTACAGAATTAGTCCACGCTTTGACAAACTTTTCCTAGTTGACTAACCATGTGTGTCTATATTGTAACACTTTCTGAAACCTCTCCCACCGACCATACATTTCAGCTACGGTAGTGTTGTATTGACACTCCATTTCCGATTCGAAAACCTCTTTCCATCTGCCGTGCGTGAACTTCTGAACAATTTCCCTATTTTTTCCAAGGAGTCGATAAACTCTGCCTTCCACATCCTTGTTGATATACCACGTGCAAAGTAAATGTGCAGATTCTGAAAAAATCTTCAAAATAGGAGTCATTATTTCCAACTCTCTGTCAGTGACAATGGTTGTAGGAGGTACATTAGACCCTATAAGATGTCTCAACGTCTGTAGAACCCAGTGATAGTTGTACTCGCTCTCGTCCTTGATAATTGCATATGCAATTAAGAAGATCATGTCGCACGGCGTCATCCCAACAATTTCCACCAACAACATCTGGTACCTGTGCAAAAGAGAGCAACAAGAGAAAACTTCGAATTTAAAAAACTTACTCAAACATACTAAGTGAGATTCATACTAATTTGTTATTTATAAAGTAACATGCCTCATGGTTTTGTACGTCGAGTCTATACCGATGTACTTGTAATATGTTCGGAATAGGTTGACTGCTCTAGGATGCGACATGAACAGATGTGTCAATGCATGTGTCTCCTCATCAATATGTATAAATTACATATTTGCTCTCCAAAGCCAATTGCAGAATCTGGGTAGCCACATCTCTACCCTGGAAACTATCTCTCCGCAATTGATCTGTATAGTTATACACATGTCGTCAAGTAGCATTGAATTCTGGGTTTTTTTCCTGGATCGCAGCCAAAATTACTGTTGGTTTTACCTGAGCACCAATCATATCATGGACAATATCTTTAGATGAAGCGTTAATTCCGCTCATTTGTCGATAACCCTCAGGATATACGACCAATGCATGATTATATGCGTTACCCTATCACCATCAGTACATACACGGATCCTCCAAGATGTAGATCGTGCCACCCGTTGGACAACTATCCGAAACGAGCAGTCGCACGCTTTAATCTTTGAACATCTGGCAGCAGCTCGATCTAAATCACTTAAACTACCTCTGTAACGTTCACCTCGCGAACACCTCAACACCTTCATCCTTCCATCTTTTTTGTGTGAAGAAATTCAAAACCAAATAGAATTGCCATTTTTTTTCCCCATGTAATAGCTTCTGCATCACTACTGAATACTTCCTCCGTAATGAAAACAAAACTGTAATCAATATCGTCCCGTCCAAAAATCTTCGAATGTTACCTGCAAAATATTATGATGTTAATAATTTTACATGATAATCAATTCTATTTTATAACATAAAAATTGCTATGTTCTAACATAATAATAATAATAAATTCTAATTTATAAGATAATCAATTCTAATTTATTACATAATAATTTCTACTAACATAATTTCTTTAATAAATAAAAATTAACTAATTAAAAAAAACCGACCGGCCGGCGAAATTGGCCAGACTGCTGTCGGTCAGTCGACCATGGTCATGGCCGACTGCATATTGCGGTCGCAATCGCATGTCGGCCGGCAAAAATCGTACCTCATTGTCGGACATATTTTCGCCGGAAATCGCTTGGTCTCAGAGAATTTACGATTTTTTGAGCTTTTTGGAAAAATGTCAGGGGCAAAGCTGTCCAAGGAGAGGCGGTACGTAGTAATAGGGGTGCAGTGTTCAGTAACACCCAAAACTTTTCTTTCTGAAAAACTTGTCTTTCTCTGGGCCCTTTGACCTCACTACTAGGCACCGGAAATGAGCTCAATATCATTAATAATCATAACATTATAGTCCAGTCGTCTCCCACGCCTTTAAGCAATGGCTCGCGGGGCACTGGAATGGTTCAGTCCGATTCCATCTCACTGTTTAGTATAGAATTGTGGGTATGAGGTAACCGAGCTACCCGACTCGGGTCGTTCTCTAAGGAAGGCTATTCGGAGCTTTCGTTGCTATTTAATTGCCCAAAAACACAAAACGAGAAAAATAAATCCTAAACATCTTAATCAATAATTGGCGATTGATTTTAAGCTAGATCATTAAAGAAACGAGCAACGAGTAATTAAACAAGCAATCTAATTAAGAATCTCTAGCTTACTAAACCGGTGAACTAAAAATCAAGTAAAGAGAGCGAAAGCAAGAGAAACGAACTTCATCTACTACACTTAAGAGCTAAAGCCGAAAATCCTACAACGAAATAACCGAGCTCAATAGCAAAGTCACGATGTTTCTAGTAGAAATTCACACTCCAACTATATCAAGCACAATAGAAAAGCTAAAAAATAACGAGAACACGAAAAATAACTAAACGACGAACATAATCCATAAGACAAGCAAGCCTTAATTACTTCTACTAACGAGATAGCAAAATAGGTGCAAAAGTCGAAATTATAAGCCTTAAAATTAAGTACTCACACTTCTAATGCGTGCTTGATCGAAATCGGAACGAAAAGATACAAAATTGCATAAAAATAAAAGTCGCTGGAAAAAGTCACCAGAAAAGTTGTCGAAAAATCATGACATAAGGAAAATCTAGAGAGAAAACTAAAATAAAAGACATTTCCTAAAGTAGAAAAGTAGCAAATGAAATCTAGGTGTCCTAAGTACGAATGACCAAAATGTATTTATAGTCCAGCTCAAACACACGCTGGATTCACGCACATTTGATAAAACACTCTTAAGGTCGCGGGCATTTCCGTTGGTCACGGACTTGGGTTGGCACGGGTGCAGCGCGAGGAAGGTCGGGTGTGGCGTGAGGATAATCGACACTCTCAATGTCGCGGATGGATCCACGCGCGCGGACGTGTGGGTGGACAGCACTCTCGAGGTCGCGGTCTTTGCTGCATGGTCGAGAGTCCGGGCGTCGCGGCACTCGCGAGGTTGCCAGTATCTCCGTGCGGCGTGGGCTTCCTGAGCAGCGGCAACGCGCGTCTGCGAGGTCACGGGGGACGACGCGAGGTAGAGAGTGTAGGCAACGGCAGCGTACGTCCGCGAGGTCACGGGGGACGGCGCGAGGTCGCAAGTGTGGGTCGGCTTTGGGATCTTGGATCAACACGGCTCGAAATACTCGAAATGAAAATAGCTCATACGCAATGGCTCGAAACTTCTCGAAAGTAACTCAAAATTCTTTAGAAATCTCGTCTCTCGGGACTCGGTTCGACTCTTCTCATTCGACCTCTAAATGATCCTGAAATTTCACCAAAAAGCATGGAAAAGTATGCCAAAATATAAAATAAAAACAAAGACATACAAAACACACGAAATACGATAAAATGGACCGGTCGACACTAAAATAATCCTAAAAAGACTCGACTAAGGCACATAAAACACATGAAAATAAGCACAAAAACATAATAAACACTCACACGTCCGAAGCAATGTCTCATAGGACACTTGACCTCGGTGCGTAGCAGTGGCCAAATAATAATTAACATAATTTTTCTTTTCTTATTATGTCGTGCATGCGTGATATTTTCTTTAACTGTGAAACATCCATGCACGTGCTCATGAAATGTATGCCATGTCTAATAATGTGGGATAAATATCATCGATAATAGCAAATACATATCAATCTTAATATACATCACCTTTCACATAAGCACATAATAGAGTACATCAATATTCAATTTATGCATTGTAGTTGCAGATGGACTTTTACTTAACTCGAGTCCTTAGCTTATAGCTTTACAAATCTCAAATCAACTCGTACGTTTAACTTGATCTAATTCGAACAAAATAAGTACATGAACTCATAATTTAAAAGTGTCGGATATTATTTCTTATTTATTCACGAACTTACCATAGGAATAATTAATCAATTACCAATACCAACTAATTTTTAGGCGTAATAGTGTTAACAAAATCAATATTCATACTTTAAATGCAACTTCAACTAGAAAATTCATATTTAAATAATTATTGCTCCTATAAAATCCCAAAACACAGACCTAAAGTTCATATGTAGTCTTCAAACATAGACGAGCATATTAGAAGGGTGAAACTAGACAAAACTGAAGAGAAACTGCAACAAAATCTGACTACAAACATCTAGGATCCGTGTTCGTAATTCAAACATAGCTTCAAACTGAAATACGTATTATAGTGATTCCAATTCTAATAAGATCTTAAGACACACCTTTAAAATTCATATTTAGTCATCAAACACAAACGACAACTTTTAAAAGGTGTAAAATGTATCCAAACAGAGAGTAACAGCCAAAATTCTGGGTGTGGGTAGTGATGCTGCGTGCATGGTGTGTTGTTCAAATATTTACGGTCGCCATGTGCGTTAGTCTGGTGATATCTACGAAATGAGCTCATGAAGGATGGTTAGTTTAAACCATGCAAGTGGATTAAGTTTGGACATAATAATAATGGTTTCAGTGCTACTAGCTTCGGTTCAAGATGTCGATTAATTTGATTGTCGGTAATTAACTTAATGGACAGACATTATATATTAAACATGGGGAGGTAATTTGGATAATTATTATTGAAGCTCAAATCGTAATTTTGGAATTAAATTGGGAGTTGCAATAATACTACTTTAGTGGAATGACTATATTATTCGTGTATGAGCGGAGTGTGATTATCCCACAGTTAGGCCCATATACGGGGAGCCCAATTTAATGCCTCCTTAGGGTCCCTACTGTAGCCCTATAAAAACACCATACTCTTGGGATTGGGAGATAGATATGCCACACGCATAAACACGTTCGACCAACCTTAGTTTTCTCGAGATCTACGAGCTTGTTTCCCACGATGATAATCGGAGAAGTGTCAGGTAATACAACAGAAGACCTCGAGTCGACGAGCCATGGTGATTGGCCGCGAACACTTGAGTGACATCCCCGCATGGCCGAGACGCGACTGCCCAATCCCGGACAACAGCATCTCGCGAGCACGACTCGCACATAGTCAAGCTCCGCTCACATCCGCCAGCAACCCGCGAAATCCTCGCTAGTACCCGTAGATGACCCACGCACGCAGTCGATCTGCGACACCCTCAGCCGAGTTTTGTCTGTGACTAGGTGGCCCGTGCGCTGCAGCCTGCGACTGCTACACGATTCGCGCGGCCCATTCGACCTATGTGATCATTCCAGTGAATCTGAGACATCCGGCGAGTGAAATCATACGATCTCTATCCACGAAAATCTACAACATCTCAGAAGTCTGCGAATTTTTAAGTTGTAAGTTTTCTACACTAAACCTTAAATCCACTGCTCATAGGTTTAATTTGTATAATTTGATTCGCGACTTGTACATAGATGATGATTTTTAAGTTGTAAGAAGAGTTGGGCAAGTGTCGAAGACCAAAATCTGACATAATTAATGCTTTCGAGCCTTCAAGTCACTTATTTGAATGACCTGAGAGGAGGGTTCGGTAAGTGCGAAGACCAAAATCTGTCATGATTAAGGCTTTTGAGTTTACCGGTCGCTTGTTTGAATGACCCCAGAAGAGGTTGGGCAAGTGCTGAAGACCAAATTTCGACATGCTTAAGGCTTTCGACTTGGCTGGTTGTTTGTTTGAGCGACCCCAAACGAAGGTTAGGCTAGTGCTGATGACCAAAAATCGACATGACTAAGGCCTTCGAGGTGGCCGGTCGCTTGTTTGAACGACCTCAGAGACAGTTCAGGCAAATGTTGAAGATGAAAACCCGACATGACTAAGGCCTTCGAGTTGCCCGGTCACTTGTTCGAATGACCTCAAAGGAAGGTCGGATAAGTGTTGGAGCCTT
>BKCP01013514.1:357285-472538 GCA_008636005.1 Striga asiatica | reverse complement strand
ATCAGTGACCTTAGGGGCAGGTCGTCCAATGTAAGGTGAAAAAAAACATACAAATTTTAATCTGGAAAAGGACGAAGTTCGTTATATGACGATTCATTTAACGACCTCAGCAGAAGGTCGATTACATAAAAAAATCTTAATGACGAAAATATTTCCAAGTACGAATTTGAAATTAGAGATCTTAGCAGTAAGGTCGGGCGAATAAAGTTTTTGTAACGAAGTTATTTATAGATTGTACTGGGTTTGACAGTGTTGCAAACATTAAAAATTATTAAGTATAGATTTCAAATTGGTGACCACAGTGGTGGGTCGATCCGTTAAGGATTTTTCAATAAGAGTTACAAAATTTACTACGTACATGCCTAAATTTGGTGACTTCAGAGGAAGGTCGAACAATGAAGTATTCTTAAGTAGAGATGGTGAAAATATTTCTATTTATGGAATCGTTTGTGGAGACCCAGTGGCAGGTCGAGTAAATATGGCGACTATAATGTCAATTGCAGAAAATTTTTCTAGTATGGAATTAACTGTGGAGACCTTAGAGACAGGTCACGATGATTAGGGTTACTTTGGTAGTAAGTGTAAAAATATCTAAATAGAAAGAACTAAGGAATACATTACAAAATAAGTTACATCATAAAGGTCAATCGATCGGCAAAAGGAAAAGTTATATTACAAGGTTTTCCAAAATAACACCAAAATTACAAGAAAGAAATTATTGAGGAGGGGCTGGAGTTGGATCAGGAACAACATCGTCGGTCGAAGAGGTCGTCTGATAGGCGGTCTTCTCAAAATCCGCTTCACCGGTCGCTTGGGCCATCGAGGCTTAACCTCCTTCTCTCAACTGGAGTAGTTGGAATGACAAGTTTCTTCTCGTGATCGAGACGGGAAAGGCATCGCTCGAGCACTTGGGTCCACCAAACATGTTCAGAAGGAAGTCGGGGCTCGTCTTCATCACCGTCGGTGTAGTAAGGAAGTTGATTCATGATGGCCTCACGGTTGATGACCTCCGAGAAGTCAGAAGCTTTAAGTTGCTCCTCGACCACGTCCAAGGCAAGATTGAAGAAACGATTGACAACAGGGCCGAGCTTCACAAGAAAACTGGTAGATCGACAGAAATTCTCGATGACCTACTCCCGGTAGGCATCGAGAAAAGTTCCCCCCAACCAAAAAGTTAGGAAGTACTGTCGACCACGAACCATTCCAACAGTCTTAACAATCTTCACCTCCTCCTCCCGGCGAGTGACCTCAGAAGCAAGCTCTTTTTCTTTTTCTCGGAGGTCGTCGACATGTCGGCGGCTGGTCTGAGATAGCTCCTGCTTTAGGTCGAATCTATTCATGGCCAGCTTCTTGACCTCCTCTCGCAGAGCTCGATTCTCCTCCTAGAGGTCCTGGATAGAAGGACCAAAGCTGTCGAGGTCCTCACTAAGCATAGGAACCATGGCTGACATGAACTGTGGAAAAGGAAAAGAACAAATTATAGGAATCAAAATAAAAGTAAATGTGAGCTTATATTGAAGACTAGGGAATAAAAAGGTACCTGAGCAAAGGTCTTAACCGCATATTCTGTTCGACCTCTCTGGTTGGGCCCCCAGCATTAGGTTTCGGCAGATAGTAGAAACTTCATGAGTGAGAAAGAGATAGCTGACCCATCAAGGTTAGTAGCGAAGGATTGTGGTAGGTCAACCTCAACATTAGTCTGCTCGACATGAGCTTACTTTGACCTCTTCTTGCCGATTGATTTTTCAAGAGGAGGACGAGAGACGACGGACTCTCTGGACAGATACGTTGTTTTAACGTTGCTGAGTTGTTCGGAGAGGAATCCCTCGGTGCGACTCTCGCCTCGGATCGAGGGGTCTTTTCCCTTATCGCTGGAAATCGAAGAGGTGGCCTTGGGCTTCGACAGAAAATTTCCTAGAAGGGAGAAAGAGAGAATAAGAACTAGTATAGAACAAAACAAACTAAAACATAACACATATCAAACGAAAATTAGTTTACCAAGCTTAGCCTCAGTGAGAGGAGGGTAAGGTCTCATTGAGAGACCACTATGAAATAACAACTGCTCGTTTTAAGAGGGAACAAGGGCGCTATTCCATGATGCGATCAGGAGATTGAAGGTCTGATCTCGAAAAGGAATAGAAATCCTGAGAGGTAGACAGTCTAACCAGGTAGATTTGAATGAAAATGGGAAGAAGGTCGAATGGAAAAGAGTTTATTCTTCCACTGAGGGATGTTGGTGGGGAGGTCACCGATGAAGTTAGCTTCAATGAGAGCTGCGTGATACAAGGTCTTCTTTTGCTCCATGTCCACATAATAATAAAAGAATTTTTTTTGGTCGGATATAACCTAATTTACAATTGAAAAGCATGGAAAAATCACTAAATGTCTTATGGAGTTAGGTGAGAGTTGGTTGATGGGTAGGTTGTATATATTACATAGTTCCAACCGTACTTTGATTGGAGGAAATCTAATATCAGGCTCCATCTGGTCTTGGAAGAAGGTGTAGCAATCAGATGGGAGGTGCTTGAAAGGTGCCCAACGATTGTGAAGAGACGTATTGCCAGTCATAAGGCAACCCGCATCTGAATAGAAAAGAGTTAAGCCAATCCTTACTAACATGGATGAGCGTGATGGGCTTACGTGTTGCGTTGGGAGCGGCATGAAGGATAGGTTGACCCATAGGGATCGAGCTGGTCCTAGGATTAGACTGAGGTGGGGATTCTGCCTCTTCTTCAAATTCAGACTCATTGGCTAAACAGAGAGGTCGAGAAAAAATAAAAGGGACAATCGAAGAAGGTAGAGTAGGTCGAGAAGAAGAAGAGTAGTCGGAGAAAATGGAACAGGTTGAGAAGATATTGGAATCAGTTGAGGAATAAGTATAAGAAGAATGAAGAGGAGAATGAAGGGGAAGAGGTCTCATAGGAGGATGGAGAGCACATATCCCAGCTGACGGAAGCCCCACTGGAATCACTGGTGGCACGAGAATCTAAAAAAGGAAAGAAAGAAGAATAAGTACAGGGGTGATATGGGATATTATATAACTAAAGAATAGACCGATTTACCACATTGGTCGGGCGAGCTCGAGGTCGAGAAAACTATATTGGTCAAGTGATAATCGACCAAAAGGGAAAAGATCAAGCAGAATAGCAGAACTGGTCGAGGATCGACCTAGCGACGGGGGACTCGGTCAGATCGAACACTCAACAGGTGAAGAGCAGTCGAGGGCGTGGCTTGAACGTGAGAAAGCGCGTGGCCTGCGTTAGAAGATCCTAACGGGATGCGCAGAGAATAATCTCCCTCTGCTCAGAGGGACACGTGGTGAGAGTACATTGGTGCAGAGCAATAGTGGCGATAACCACCTCTGATACCTCTGACACACGCATACTGTGTGTGTACGGACGGACAGTACGGGCAAGACAGCTCACAAGATCCGAGAAGCTCCTAGGGCAGGTACCTCACTCCTATATATATAGGAGTGAGTCTTTTCTTGTGACTTACGATTTATCCATTACATCCTTTGGAGAATTGAGTAAAATATACACTGACTTAAGCATCGGAGGCTCTTCACCGGAAAACCCCTCCGGTGTGAGAGTTCTGTGTAGGTGCGCGGCGTTCTACCGACGAAGAGGAGGAAGACGAGCCGATTTCAAGCCAGTCGGAGTGTTTTGCGTTACCATTTAGCGTCGTCTGTGGGACTTTCGTTCGAGAAGTACTGAAGCTTGGTAGCTATGGCGGATGAAATTCCTAGGAGAGATTTGCAGGCGTCATTCGACGAGGCGTGGACGACGATGAGGCCGTTCGGAGAAGGCCCCCCTCCGGGCTTTCCCGGACCTATGCCTACACCGGTGACTCTGATACCGGTCCCACAAGGTGTAGGAGTCACGCCGGTGCAACCAGAGGCCGATGTGGGCTCAAGCCGAGCTCAGGAGGCCAGTACTACTCAAGGAGCAGCGATCCTGACGCCACTACAACCAGATCTGACCGTGGCGTTGCAACAAGGAGTGGTGGCGCAGGGAGTACCGCCGCCGCGTATGGAGGAGCAGCGCCCGGCGCAACAAGTGGTGATGACCAGACAGGAGATGCAGCAGATAGTGGCGAACGCGGTGGCACAAGCGGTCCAGCAGGTCACCCAAAGCCTTTCTCGAGTGGCTGCTGGGCCGACGATGGTGGATGAGGATGTGTCTAGTTATGGAGGAGATGGAGCTCTGCGAGATCGAGAGGTAGAGAGACTCGCGGAGCAGGTGAGGCAGATGCAAGCCAAGATGGACGGCCGACCTGAGAGGCATGCTCGAGGACACCCGTTCTCGAGGGACATATTGGCTGCACCATTACCCGCGAATTTCAGGGACATGAGTTTGGTGTTCGATGGGACTACTGACCCGTCGAGGCATGTAAGGGTGTTTGAGAACTTGGCTGTGTTACATGGTTATTCTAATTCTGTTAGCTGCAGGGCATTCTTATCGACCTTGAGAGGAGGTGCGCTCGATTGGTTTCAGCAGCTCTCTCATGGACCGATCAAGGACTTCGACGATTTCGCGGAGAAGCTGATGACCCAATATGCGAGCGTTGTGGCACAAGAGAAGACGTATTTGATTCTGATGGCCATGAGGCAGGGGGAGAAAGAGCCGTTGCGCAAGTATGTGGCTCGATATAATCAAACTTGTTTGGAGATCCCCACGGCCGCTGACGAGGTGAAGGCTGGAGGGTTGATAAAGAGTTTACGAGCAGGGCCTTGTCGAACATCCTTAGCCAAAACCCCTGCTCGTACGTACGACGATGTGCTGAAGAGGTGCAAGAAGTATATTAACTTGGAGGAGACGGAGGCGGAGTTTGATAAGTTGGAGGAGTTAGCTAAGCCGGAGCCTAGAAAAAGGAGGGCGAACTCGCCTAGGAGGGTGTCGCCAAGGAGGAGATCGCCCAGGAGAGAGGGGCGTGGCAGAATGGATCGTGGGCGAGAGGATAGGTGGAAGGATCGACCAGTGTTTGGAGGGAAGCGGTTCCATAACTTTACACCGCTGAACGCAAAGATGGGAGAAGTGTTGGTGGCCATTGAGAAAAAGATAGAGGATAAGGATGTGACGTGGCCGAGGTCGAGGCATGAGGGGCCGACACAACCTAGGTCGAAGAAGTATTTCCGTTTCCATAAAGATTACGGGCATACAACGGAGAAGTGCAGACACCTCAAAGATGAGATCGAGCGCCTCATTCGGGCAGGGCATCTCAAGGAATTTGTGTATGAGGACAAGGTGAAGGAGAAAGATAAAGGGAGGTGTTGGGAAGATTCAGTGGAGCGGAGTGATCGAGATGATGACGAGGAGGATGAACCTCGAGGAGGAAGAGGTGATCAAGGAGGTGCTGGGAGAAAACGGAGACGGGGGAGTAGAGATCGAGAAGGCCAAGAGGATCACGGTCCTGTGAAGAGAGGGACGATCTATATGATTTCGGGAGTCCCAACAGATGGGGACTCAAACAATGCAAGGAAGGGGCATGTTCGAGCGATGAAGAGGAACAGAGAGGAAGTGGGGATTACTGCTCGAATGCCGGAAATAAGTTTTCGGGCAGAAGATGCTGAGGGAGTGGTTTTGCCCCACAATGATGCATTGGTGATTACGGCGGAGGTGGCAGGTTTTGATGTGAAGAGGGTGTTCATTGATACCGGGAGTTCGGTGGATATAATGTTTTATGATTGTTTTGTGCAGATAAACAAGGAGCGTAATCTCGAGCTGAAGCCAGTGACCACGGCCTTATACGGATTTAATGGAGGAGAGGTGATGCCAATGGGAGAGGTGAGTCTATCTGTCGCCTTGGGGCAAGGGGCGACAAGGAAGGTGAGGATGGTGAGGTTTGTGGTCGTTGGAGCGGAGTCATCATACAACATCATCATGGGAATGACCAGTTTGAATGCATTCCAGGCGGTCGTGTCGACGTACCATATGACGATCAAATATCCAGTGGGTGAAAACGTTGGTGAGGTCGCAGGGGATCAGCTTACCTCGAGGAGTTGTTATCAAACCACGGTGAGCAACAACAAACAACTCTCGAGGAAGCAGGTGAAGCTCGAAGAGGGAGTGTTGAGTCGACTGGGGGGTTCGAGGTCGAGGGAGGAAAAGGAGAAGGCGGATAGAGGGAAGGAGAAGGTGGAGATGCAGCCAGGAGGAGAGATCGAGGAGGTTCAAATGGTGAAAGGGTGCGAGGAGAAGAAATTTCGAGTAGAAAAGGAGCTTGAGGAGCCCATACGGTCGAGATTGATCGGGTTGATCAGGGAGTTCGCGGATGTTTTCGCATATACTGTTGAGGAGTTAACGGGGATAAAGGCGGAGGTAATTGAGCACCGTTTGAATATCAATCTGACGGTGAGGCCGGTGAAACAGAAGAGGAGACATCATGGAGCAGAGATGGATAAGGTGATCGAGCAGGAGGCTGAGAAGTTGTTGAAGGCGGGTCATGTTAAGGAGATCCAGTTCCCCGAGTGGTTGTCGAACACGGTGATGGTGTCTAAGTCGGTAGGAAAGTGGAGGATGTGCATTGATTTTTGTGACTTAAACAAGGCGTGCCCGAAAGATTTGTATCCATTGCCTAGGATCGACAAGCTGGTCGATTCTACCGCAAGGTGTGAGTTGTTCAGTCTTATGGATGCGTCCTAGGGATACCACTAGATCCCTTTGGCTTGGGAGGATAGGAAGAGAGTGAGCTTTGTCACGAGCAGGGGCATTTATTGTTATGTGGTGATGCCCTTTGGCTTGAAGAATGCGGGTGCGACGTATCAACGGCTAGTCGATGATATGTTGGTAAAGAGTAAGGCGGAGGTTTTCAAGGACCAGCTGGGAAGGAATATGGAGGTTTACGTCGATGATATGTTGGTAAAGAGTAAGGCGGAGGCCGATCACGTGAATGATTTAAACGAGACGTTCTTGACTTTGCGTAGGTATGGCATGAAACTGAGTCCCGCAAAGTGTTCTTTCGGAGTGAAGTCGGGAAATTTTCTGGGATATATGGTGACAAAGAGGGGGATCGAGGTTAACCCGGAGAAGGTAAGGGCGGTGATCGAGATGAAACCGCCCACAAAGGTAAAGGAGGTGCAGATCTTGACGGACAGGATCGCGGGCCTGAGCCGTTTCATATCGAAGGTGGCGGAGAAGAGTGGTCCTCTGTTTCGAACACTGAGGAAGAGCTCGAAATTCCAGTGGACGGAGGAGGCCCAGAAATCATTCGAGGAATTACAGGGGGTGTTAGCCAACCTGCCTCTGTTGGCTAAGCCGGTTCCTGGGGAGGATCTGGTCCTATATATATCGATCGAGGAAACGGCCGTAAGTTCGGTTTTATTGCGGGAGGAGGGCACGATGCAATTCCCAATCTATTATGTAAGCAGGGTGATGCAGGGTGCGGAGAGGAGATATTCGGAGATCGAGAAGTGTGCCTTAGCCGTGGTGATCACGGTGAGAAAGTTGCGGCCTTATTTTCTGGGCCACAAGGTGAAGGTGAGGACGAACATGCCACTAGGAGAAACTTTAGGTCGACCCTCTGTATCGGGTCGACTAGTGAAGTGGACGGTCAAGCTGAGTGAATACACGATAACATACGAGCCTATGAGGGCGATCAAGGCACAAGCGTTGGCTGATTTTATACAAGAAGGTACGAAAGTAGAGGAAGAGACAAAAGGTGTTTGGCAGATGTTCGTTGACGGCTTGGTATCGAGAGTCGGAGGAGGTTTGGGCATCGTGTTAATTTCACCCAAAGGAGATAATTTAGAGTTCGCGGTCAAAGTTGGGTACAGGGTGTCGAACAATGAGGCGGAGTACGAGGCGGTCATTAAAGGAATGCAGTTGGCGATGGCGGGAGGAGCTCGAAAGATTCAGGTGCATTCTGATTCTCAGTTGGTAGTGGGCCAGATCCAGGAGGATTTTGAGGTGAAGGAGGAAAGGATGCAGAGGTACGTTGAGGAGATGAAGAGGTTGCGAGAGGAGTTTAACTCGTTCGAGCTGGTGCAGATACCTCGAGGGGAGAACGGTCGAGCATATCTGTTATCCAAAATCACACAGAATCTGGTCGACTGTAAGAGCAGAAATGTTACTTTGCTACACATGGAGAAGAGTGTGGTCGAGTGTGAGGTGGTGGGAATAGAGGAGGTCGATGACTGGAGAGCCTCGATATTGAAGGAGTTCAGAGAAGGAGGGGCGAAAGTGTTGAGGAGGTTCTTTGAGCATGGAGGGGTGTTGTATAAGAGGTCGTACGCTGGACCTCACTTGAGGTGCGTTACACGAGAGGAAGGTCGATACGTGCTGAGGGAGACGCACGAGGGATGTTGCAGTGATCATAGCAAGGCGGGTTCCTTGGTGGCAAAAATTTTGAGAGCAGGTGTTTGTCTCATTTTTGTTGCGTTTTTCGTGTTTATTTTATCTTTCTTTTTCCCCATTTTAGGTCGTTTGTTTAGTTTTTAGTCCGTTTCGTGTTTTATTATGTGTTTTCCTTCATCTTGAGTCCTTAGGTGTTTTTCGTTTGTTTTTTCGATTTTCTTTTGTGTTTTGTCGTTTTTTTGTGTGTAGGTCAGGAGCTTTAGAAGAATTTTCTCTTCAGGAAAAGTTGGTTTTGAGAGCATAACTGGATAGATGGGTTCGTTGGTGACGCATGGCAAAAAACGGAACTCAATTCCGAGTTCGGACGAGCCCAAATGAGCTCGAAACGTAAAGCAGCACGCAGCTGCCCAGTTTCCTTCACCGCGGCCGCGGAGAGGAGAAGTCGCGGCCGCGAGGGTCCCAAAACATCCCAAAACTGGCCAGATGAGCTCGCGGCCTCGGAGATGGTCGCGGCCGCGGGAGTCGCGACGAACAGATTTTTGTTTCGGATTTTTAATCAGGTTTTGAGGATGTTCTTTCTAGGTTTTATCATTCTCTCGTACTTTTTCACCCCAGAACTCAGTTTTCTCTTATCTTTCACTTGGAATTGATCTTGGAATGTGAAAACACCAAGAGTAAGCTTTAGGATTTGGATTGTTCATTGCTTTTCGACATTGGATTCATATTTAATCGTAAGCTTTCTTTCTTTGTTTTATCTATGATTATGATGGCTTGGATTGATGTGTATGTTGATGTTGAATCTATGATGAGTAGCTAAATCCGTAAGCTAGGGATAGGGGATTAATGTTTTGGATTCGTATGTGATTGTTGGGATTCATTGATCGTTCAATTTGTGCGAGTTGTTCTTAAATAGGGTTTCAATTATCATACTTGAAAGTTGAGAATTGTTGAAGGGTGACACTTCAATTTTCGATTGATTTCGATTGAATTTGATTCGTTCTTGCATGATGTTGTTAATGCTAAACGGACTAGTTGGTTAAACACCTTCTAGTTCAATTCAATCGACTTTTAGAACCGAAAGGGGAGGAGTCGATAGAAAAAGGCTCGTATAAACTAGGCTTGTTCGTAACGGTATTGCCTAGGTGTTAAATGACCCGTTAATTCGTCGTTCACGTCTGTCCTCTTGTTACGAAGAGTTATTGAGGATAAATCTCTGAACGAGTGAATTATTCGAATCATTTAACCGAACGATCACTGGCCCGATAGTTGCAATTCGAGCCAAAATGGATATCCCCGACTCCCTAGCTTCTTTAATATTGCTTGTTCATCGTCTTTGCTTTGCTATTTCTATTTGCTTAATTTGAAGTTTTACGTAGTTGATAATCAAACCAAATCATCTGAATTAGAATGTTTAGGAATTTTATCTCTTTTATCTGTGCTTGAATAAACGTGCTAAGTATTCCGGCTAACCTTCCTCGTGAGACACGACCCGGTGTTCGAATCTTGTAATTCTACTCCGGTAAAAATTATTACAACAAAATAGCGCCGTTGCCGGGGAAGATTTAGGACATATTTTGTGCGCTTATTCATCTTATTTTCGTGTTTCTCTTTGGTTTTGTGTTTTCCTTATTTTTGGTGTTTCTTTTTCTTGTTTTATTTTCTTTTCTTTACTATTGGTGCTCGTAACTTGTTTGTTGCCTGAGTGTATGCGTACCAGGAGTGGACGTAAACTATCTCCAATTAACAAACCCTTCAACGAGAGCCTGAGAGAGTTGCTGGACGAGCTTACTCTCGAGCCACACGAAGAAGGCGAGCATTCACCAGAATCATCTGAGGGGAGTAACCCAGACATGGCTGCACAACAACCGCCTCGCAACATCCTCAGAGACTTGGCCCAACCCATAATCGGGCCAATCACTTCATGCATTCGGTTGCCGCAAGAAGCCCGAAACTATGAGCTGAAGATGATCCACTACAACCAGTTACCATCTTTCCATGGTCTTCCAAATGAGGATCCACTCCACTTCCTCCGGGAGTTTTACAATGTCCTCCAGACGTTCCCTCTTCACGGACTGACCGAGGACCAGCTAAAGATGCGATGCTTCCCGGAGACTCTGAAGGACCGGGCCAAGGCCTGGCTCATGACCCTCACACTGGATTCTCTCACGACTTGGGCCGAAGTCTACTCGAAATTTGTCGGGAAATATTATTCCCATTAGAAGACCCAAGACATCCGGTCCCAGATAGTCTCTTTTGCTCAACTGCCAAACGAGCCTTTTCATGAGGCCTAGGAGCGATTCAAGGACCTCCAACAGCAGTGCCCACATCACAACCTCGCTCCAGGGCTCTTAGCGAATTGTTTCTACGACTCCCTCCACCAGAACCTGCAGTTTATGGTGGATAACGCAGTCGGAGGAGATATTGGGGCCAAAACAGCTGAAGAGATGATTGAGATCTACGAGACGATGAGTGCCAATTCGTCTAAAAAAAGTATCAGAGGGAAGAGGTCATCAGTGAATGAGGTCGGATCGGGAAACAACATCATGGCCCAGCAGTTAGCCGAGCTCACGGAGCAGATGCGGCTACTAAACGCAAGAGGAGCTTCACCGGTTCAGACTATGGCTGTGAATGTGTGCGGAGCCTGTGGAATCCAGGGGCACAGCTCTGAGGTGTGCCCGTCGGCTATCGAGCCGAATTACGGAGGGCAGAATGTTGAGGTTAACGCATTGCAGGGGTATCAGAACTGGCCCGGAAACGACCCCTACTCGAACACGTACAACCCCGGGTGGAGAAACCACCCAAGCTTCTCCTGGTCTAACAACAACTCCCAGCAGCCGCCTCAACCTAACTTTGTTCCCCATCAGCAGCAACACAGAGGACAAATGTTAAGGTTGCCAGCACCAGAAGCCGGACCGAGCCCGACAAACTCAGATGAGAAGCTGGATAAGATCCTCCAGTTTTTGGCCGACAACAAGCAACGAACCATGAACAACGAGGCTTCCATTAAGCGCCTCGAGACGCAAGTGGGACAGTTAGCCACATGGGTCGGGACCATCGAGACTGAACTAAATAAAGAGAAGCTACCAAGCCAGCCGGAGCATGCAAATGCAGTAACCGTGATTATGCCCGAAGAGGTGAAAGAAGAAAAGATGGCCCAAATGAGCGAGGGAGGACAGAAGAAGCTCCAGTGACACCACCACCCGAGCCTACTTTACACAGATCCCCGAACCCCTACAGACCGAGGATTCCCTTCCCGAGCCGACTCTTGGAGGAGAAGGACCGAACGATGATTCGGGACCTCCATGCGATGTTGGCTAAGGCCAATGTCGACTTATCTCCTCCCGTGTTAAAGAAAATACCGGCCCCCATGCACGATTCTTCAAGGAAGTGGCCACGAGCAAGAAGCGGTTCGATAATGATGATGAGGTGATAATTTGTGAGGCGGCGAGTGTCTTCCAGCATGACTTGCCGAAGAAAGAAAAGGATCCCGGAGGCTTTGTGATCACTATGGCCTTCGGGAATGGGGAAGAGACATCGGGATTGCTTGATCTTGGAGCAGGCATTAACCTCATGTCACTTGCAGTTTACCACCGACTCGGGCTAGGAAAGTTGAAGCCCACCGGCATGCGCCTACAGCTGGCTGATCGCTCATACCGTCGACCAGAAGGGATCGTGGAGGATGTGCTTGTTCGAATAGGAAAGTTGATAGTCCCCATGGACTACGTAGTGCTCGATGTGGGGAACGTGGAAGCGAATGGAAAGCAACACTCCATTCTCCTTGGACGACCCTTCATGGCGACCACTAGTACTGTTATTGATGTGAGGAAGGGGACGGCGAGCATGACAGTGTTGAGCGAGTCCATCACCATCTCCATTCGAGAGACCCAGCCTGAGCCGCAGGCAAATGTTGTGGAAGACTGTGCTTACCTCAGGGCGATTGAACAGCTCACTGAGGGCGCGTGTGTGCGGGAACACGCGAAGAGATCATTGCAGGACCGTGTCCATGTCCAGAGGGAGTACCGTTCTGACCGAGCCACTACCCCTCCCCAGCTGAGTTCGAAGGAGTTGCCCCGATCCGAATGGGGCGAGAGATTTGAGTTGACAGAGGCCCACCGTTGTTCGGGGCCTGACTACCTCCAACCTCCACCTGTACCACCGGATTCACAGTGACTCGTCTAGTCACTGTGCCTTGTACGTTTGTACTTTTCCCTTCTCTTTATCTTTGTCTTTGTTTTAGTTTTCCTATCTTTTATGTTGGTTGATTATATGGGTAAACTTTCCTTGCACTGATGATCGACAATGGGGACATTGTTCGGTTTTAAGTGTGGGGGAGTTTTTACATGATCATGTGGCTTATGTGGTTGACCAGGTCTAGTTCTTTTAGGTTGGTTTCATTTTCTGTTTTTATTTTAGTGTCCTATCTTGAGTCAGCTGTGTGTTTTTGAGTATGGATTATGGTGAATTTTGAGATTTGTTGATGATTATTGATGACGTTGAGGAGATGTGATGATGATCATGACCAGTATGTTTTGATGAACTTGATGTGTCGTTTTGTTGGACACTTATTTACCTGATGTGAGGTTTGAGCCTTAGTTGTTTCTTGAGAGATATTGGTCGGAGTCGTGTTGATCAGAACTTGCTTTGAGTCTGTTTTGAAATGAAGTGATTAAAGTTGTGATTTGTGAAAATGATTGAGGCATTTCTTTGACATTGCTCGTTTTAGCTTTTTCATTGACCTTGAACATATATTTTCATTAGTAGCCCGTTGAGCCTTGAACCTTGTTTTTTGTCAACCGAATTGATTGAATTTCTTAAGATTTGATAGTGCAATTGTTATGATGACGAGTTTCTACTATGTGTTTGGAGAAGGTTTATAACTTGCTTGAGTTGCATTTTGAGTGCCTGCAAAAAAATAATAAAAAAAAACAAACAAATAAAAAAAAGGAGACTCGCAAGACGGACTAAAGGATTCTACTCCGCTTACTTGTCGAAATTCTTTGACGAGTAATGAGTATTGGGAAACCATTCTAGGAAACTTGGATGACCTCCAATGTTTAAACCTAGAGAATGTCGTCTTGATGTCTTAGTCTTGTTAGGAAAAAGCAAACTCCTTGAGTCATGAAAAAAAAAAAGAAAAAAAAAACCAAGTACTTAATTTGCATTTCAGCTTGAGCATGTGTGAGTAGTGTATGGAGTTTTTGGTGGGAATGATTAGTTTCTTGTTGATTACGGATAGGTGGTGGGATATTCGAGTATTTATGTGCTCAAGAGTGTGACTGTTTATTTGAGCCACTTTATCTTCTTATTTGTCCTTCCTTTGATACCTACATTACAACCCAGAAGTCCTCTTGATTTGCACTTCATGATTTTTGATTGTTTTAGAGTATGAATAGACGATAAGCAAGCTTATAATGATGCATGATGATCGACCAATTTGAGCGTATCCACTTCATATTTATGAAAGAAACAGAGTGAGGCATATATATGGTCGATATTATCATGCTTGAGCGTCTGTGTTCTCAAAATGTTGCATTCGAGTGTAATTGAGGTGTGCTATATTGGTCATTGGAAGTCTCCTCGGCTAAGTTGATTAATTTGATGCTTGTCTTATTTGAAGCTGTTATCCATGCTCATTTGCTTGCTTTCGTGTCTTTTCTTTTCTTTTTTTTCGGGACGAACAAAGGTTTTAGTGGCCAACTATGAAAGAGGATGCAAGGATGATGGTGAGGAAATGTTTGCAGTGCCAGAAACACGGCCCACTTATCCATCAGCCGGCGGAGACAATGACTACGATGAGTGCTCCTATCCCATTTGCGCAGTGGGGTGTCGATCTGGTGGGGCCGATGCCGCAAGGAACTGGGCAAAGAAAATTTCTTGATTGTGGCGGTGGATTATTTCACGAAATGGGTGGAGGCCAAACCGTTGGCCAAGATCATGGAGGAAAAAGTCATACAATTTTTATATAACAATATTTGTTGCAGGTTTGGCGTCCAAAAGGTGTTGGTATCCGACAACGGGACACAATTCAATGGCAAGCGAATTCGAGCATGGTGTGACGATATGAAGATCGATCAACATTTTGCATCGGTTGCTCATCCGCAAGCCAATGGACAAGTCGAGGTGACCAACAGAATCATACTGAATGGCCTGAAAATGAGACTGGAGAAGGCGTCGGGCGCATGGGTCGATGAGCTCACTTCAGTACTTTGGGCGTATCGAACAATGCCAAGGTCGACCACGGGAGAAACACCATTCAGTCTGGTTTATGGTATGGAGGCATTACTCCCAGTTGAGATCGAGGTCCAGTCCCAGAGATCGAGCACATATGATCAGAGTTGAGGCGTACAATTAAAGAATTTCGAGAACGTGCCTCGATCAGAGTTGAGGCGTACAAACAAAGGATGCGAGCAGCACATGACAAGAAGGTGAAAATCAGAAGATTCTAGGTGAGTGACCTGGTCTGGAAGAGGGTGGACGTGCTGAAGCATGTGGGCAAACTCGAGCCAACTAAGAAGGATCATACCTGGTCGAGAAGGTTCATGTGGGAGGAGCATATTCACTCAAGGACGCCGAAGGAAGATCACTCCCCAGGTCATGGAACGTGGCTAACTTGAAGAAATATTATGTTCAAATTTTTCTTTAGCTTCTCCAATTCCCCCCTCCCTTTTATTAGAAATATTTCACAAAAACGATGTAATCGAATTCCCAGTTTGTGATTAATGAAATTTCAATTGCAATCTTCAATACCTTGCCTAATTGTTGCTTTATTTTATTGTGCATATGCGGTGTCGTATAATCACTGGCTGGTCGAAGGAAAAATCCATCATGATTAAGGCCGAGAGGCTGGATGGTCGCATGTAACGACCACTCCTTTGAGGGTGGACATGTGCTCGAAGACAAAAAAATCCATCATGATTAAGGCCGAAAGGCTGGATTGTCGCATGTAACGACCACCCATTTGAGGGTGGACATGTGCTCAAAGACAAAAAACCCATCATGATTAAGGCCGAGAGGCTGGATGGTCGCATGTAACGACCATTCATGTGAGGGTGGACATGTGCTTGAAGACAAAAAACCCATCATGATTGAGGCCGAGAGGCTGGATGGTCGCATGTAACGACCACTCCTTTGAGGGTGGACATGTGCTCGAAGACAAAAAATCCATCATGATTAAGGCCGAAAGGCTGGATGGTCGCATGTAACGACCACCCCTTTGAGGGTGGACATGTGCTCGAAGACAAAAAACCCATCATGATTAAGGCCGAGAGGCTGGATGGTCGCATGTAACGACCACTCCTTTGAGGGTGGACATGTGCTCGAAGGCAAAAATCCATCACGACTAAGACCGAGAGGCTGGATGGTCGCATGTAACGACCACTCCTTTGAGGGTGGACATGTGTTAAGTGGCATTTAAAGTCATTGGGATTCATTAATTCATCAGAATTAATCAAGTAGATGAATGGTGTGACTTAAATAATCGGTGAAAATGACATCGACAGATAGCGACAGTGCAGACTTGTCGATAACGGAAACAACATATAAAGTGATACATTGACAGCCGCATATCGAGAAATAACGAGAAAACTTCACACACTTCAACAAGAACAATATTCATTTAACGAGAAAGGAGAAAGTTCAGCAAAAATTAAAATTACAACTTCACGATGCGGCATTATTCTGGTCAACATTGGCATCGGAGTCATTAGGGGCTTGTTCTAGCGGCGGCTCGAGCTGCTGCCGCACTGGCTCAATCGGCTGAATTGAGCTAGAGGTCGACCCAGTCCCGTCGGTAAACTGATTCTGACGGGCGAGAGGAGGAGTATAACCATCCGGCAGTTTGAAATGGCGCTTCAGTAGGTCATCACTATCCACGACGAGCTCGAGGAGATCCGACCACCAGTCGTGGTCAGCGGGCAGATCGAGGGCGCTTTGATAGCCGGCGGGGGCTTTGGGCACAGCGTCCCAGATAGCCTCCATATTAAACTCCTCGAAATCTTCCTCGGCTATCTGGGCCTCTGCCTGCTGCATGATGTCCTCAAAGCAGTGGGTGTCATAATCTTGCACATCCTTTAGATATTGTGGCGACTGCTTAAAGGCAGCCACCACTTGTTCACGGTATGCTTGCAGAAAATGCCGACCTGCAGTGGTGTGGAAGACTACCCTCCGTGCCCGAAGTACAGCCTCGTCGATTAGAGGTTTGGCCCGTTGCTCGAAGGCAAGATTCTCACGTGCCCGAGCCGCCTTCTCTTCCTCGAGTGCAGCCTCTAGAACTTTCTGGGAAGCCTAGAGGGCCTCTTTCTCAGCCCGCTCAGCCGCGAGCGCCTCCTCGAAAGATTTAAGGACGTCCTCGAGCGTTTCTTCCTCAGAGGTAAGGGCCCCTGTTCTTGGAGGCCGATTCCTTCAGCTTCTGTTGGAGCGCGTTACTCTTGACGACAAACTCGTCTAACCGATCACCGAGCTAAAGAGTGCCTCGCTCGATCGCCGGGATGGAACAGCTCGAACTGGCTAAAGTTTGCTCGATCAGTGGTGCGAGCTCGACCATTCCCTATAAAAGCACATAAAAGAAAGTGTTAGGGCACTAACAATGGGAGGAAGTGGAGTAAAACAGATAAACATAAAACTACAGTAGATTACCTGAGCCAGTCATCAGGAAATCCGATTGCCCCAGTCTCGAAGGGTATGACCGCCATTATAACGGTCGGTAGGACGGTCGACGGGAGGAAGGACATCCCTGAGGAAATGCGAGAACCCCGTGCCGTCAAGTGTAGTGATCGAGAGTGCGGTCTTCTCGAGACGACGATGCTTGCCAGCATTTTCATTTCCCTCAACAAAGGGACGCTTAAGTCGATTCTCCTCGAGCAGAGTCTTCTCGGGAGAAGTAGGAATGTGAATGACTGGAGTGGTCTGGTCGTGCGGAGGAGAGTGCAGTCGAGGAGATGCCGGTTGCTTGAGCTGTTCGGGTTGCTGGTCGGCTTGAAGGTTGATCGAAGATAGTTGCTCGACGATCAATTCTGGAGGCGGTGAAGTCGAACGGGCGGATTGGGAGGTGGTCGAGTCAGCGGGCTTCGAGCTCGACCCCTCGATGGCTTGCTACCTTTTCAAAGGAGCTTTTTTCCTAGGCACAGAGATAGCGGGCATCTCTGCAAAAAATTACGAATAAGTTAAAGCCACGATAGATAAACAATATGTGAAACAAACATGATGATGCTCGAGCCCGTTCAGTAACAATACATACCTGGGTCGCCTTCGATCCGGATGAGATCAAAAGTTTTCTGGCTAGGGAGATAACAAGATTTGTGGGTAAGAAGTCCACAGAAATGCAGGAGGTCCTCATCCTCGAGCAAGGTCTTCGACGCAACGGGTTTGCTATTCCATACTGCAATCTGTTGGTCGAAGAGCGCGTTTGTTGAAGGTGTTGAATACTCACGTGGGAGTTCTTTAAGCCAAGGCGATGGCGCCCAAGGGAAAGCGGGTTTGGGCTCGACAAAAGCGAATTTGTCTTTCCACTTAGGGGCGTTTGAAGAAGTGTCCGAAATAAAATGGACATTGTTGCGGCTCTTGAGGTAGAGCCCCTAAGTATGTTTCGAAGGTGTATAGCAATAATGTAAGAAATCTAGGTCGAGCCGACCTAGACGAATGTGGCAGAGAATGATGAAGACAGTGATAAAATGGATGGCATTAGGGGGGAGTTGGTTCAAGGGAAGATCGAACCACTTACAAAGATCGAGCAAATCTTGGCTTAAGGGAAAACGGATGCCGAGTTTAAATTGAATTTCAAAGAAAGTGTAGCAGGGCTGGGGAGGGTTATCATAGGTATCTCGAGGGCCTGGAGATACGAAAGCCCAGTTGGCGGGATAGCCAACTTCATCGGCATCCAACCAACCAACTATAAGAGAGCGAGAGGAAGAGGAAGTCTTCTTAGAAGAAGAAGAAGAAACTTTGATCGACTTACCCTTCTTCGGGGCACCTTTAAGAGAGGTAGCGACAAGGACAGCTGGAGATGCAAGGGGTGTAGCGGCAGTCGAGAATTTTTTAGCGCCCTTCTTAGGATTAGTGGAAGAAGCGACTCTAGAAAAAACAGAATGGTGGGAAAGGGGAGCATTATCTTCATCCTTCTCAGCAGCGGCCTCAGCAGCATCGAGAGTCTCTTCAGCGGCGTCAGAAGCCCCAAACGCCGGTCGACAGGGATTGAGGGGGATGTGGTCGAGGGCATCCTTGTCTGATTCATCAATCAGACAATTAGGTTGGCGAGGAGGAGAAGGTGTTGAACAATCAAAAGGCCGTAAAACACTAAGAGGAGTGAGATTGTAGATTTCTTCAATAGAGCGAGAAGGCGAGTGAAGAATGGGCCGACGAGTGGGGAATGATGACGTGGCGGTCTCATCTTCACCAGAGTGATGGCTTTGTGCGTTAGAATCAACGGAATCTGAAAAGTAGAAAGGAAAATTGAGAGGAAAAGAAGAAGAGTTAGGGTTTTTGAAGGCGAAGAAAGAGGTTTTTGCCACAGACGAGACGAGAAGGATTTTGGGAAAGAAAGAAGCAACAAGGAAAATCAAAAGTCGACAAAATAAAAACACGCAAATGCAAAACTAAAGCACAGAAAACTTACTCATGGTCGCAGTAGAAAGCGGTAGCCGGAGAATGTTTGATGAAGGCGCTGAGAGCGAGAAAGCACGATTTGCAGATGGAGAAATTAGGGCACAAGGGAGTTCGAGATTTGCAAAACTGAGAAAAGTCAGAAAATTTACCAAGTGCCGTATTTATAAGAGGGCAGAGGAATAAGGTGAAGAGTTAATGGAGATAGCCGTTAGATGAAAGAAGATCCAACGGTGGGAAGAAATTAAAGAGGCACAGATAGCGAAGCGGCACAAATCGCGAGGAGGCATGATGATTAAAGGTACTGAGCGGAAAGGATATATGGCAGGCGGAAATTACGCTAATAATAAAAGGAAATAGAGGACAGTTAAAGTACAATAAAATCGATCGCGTGGTCGAAGAATGGTGGTGGCATCAACCGAGATGATCGAGAGAGGAGGTCAGATGTAAGCAAGAGATCGAGAGGTTGGCAGAATGGAGAAGACAGCTCGAATTCACTCTTAGATCGAGTCATTTAGACTCGACCAGAGTGGGGGGGACTAGATGATATGGGATATTATATAACTAAAGAATAGACCGATTTCCCATATTGGTCGGGCGAGCTCGAGGTCGAAAAAACTATATTGGTCGAGTGATAATCGACCAAAAGGGAAAAGATCGAGCAGAATAGCATAACTGGTCGAGGATCGACCTAGCGATGGGGGACTCGGTCAGATCGAGCACTCAACAGGTGAAGAGCAGTCGAGAGCGTGGCTTGAACGCGAGAAAGCACGTGGGCTGCGTTAGAAGATCTTAACGGGATGCGCAGAGAATAATCTCCCTCTGCTCAGAGGGACACGTGGTGAGAGTACATTGGTGCAGAGCAATAGTGGCGATAACCACCTCTGACACCTCTGACACACGCATACTATGTGTGTACGGACGGGCAGAATAGCTCACAAGATCCGGGTAGCTCCTAGGGCAGGTACCTCACTCCTATATATACAGGAGCGAGTCTTTTCTTGTGACTTATGATTTATCCATTACATACTTTTGAGAATTGAGTAAAATATACACTGACTTAAGCATCGGAGGCTCTTCACTGGAAAACCCCTCCAGTGTGAGAGTTCTGTGCAGGTGCGCGGCATTCTACCGGCGCGGCGTTCTGTGCAGGTGCGCGGCGTTCAAGCCGGTCGGAGTGTTTTGCATTACCAAGGGGTAAATAGGTGGGAAAAGGAATGTAGGAGCAGAGATGTCAAGGACAAAAAATGAAATATAAATCGAACAGATGCAGTAAAATTACAGAGAGAAAGGAATACTTACGCAGCGACATAATTTCTTGACGGTTGAAATAGATGATGCAGCGGTCGACGGCGGAGTAGTGGCAATGAAGACTTCGGTTGGTGCAGAAAGATGGATAGAATTATAGAAAAAGACCTTTTGTAGAGGTGAAAAAACTGGAAAATTAGGCTAATGGTCCTATCTATGGGTAAAAGGAAAAAGAAGTGAGAGAGGTTGATTAATCCCGATTGTCGGATCGTGGTCAAAACGAATGGTCAAGATCAAAATTTTAAATTGAATGGGCAGGTCGAGCATGACCGTTGGATCGTAGTCGAATGGGCGAATGAGACTGGAAAAATGAGTCGAAAGGACAACCTATAAGAGCCGTTAGATTAAAAAAGAATAAGACCGTCAGAGTTAATGTAGCATTTAATGGCACACTGCACAAAGACAACATGGATGACGTCATGGTTGCGTCGAAAGGACATTTTGACTGGTTAATGACAATGGTGGAGATTTAAAACTCAAAATTTGAACTCAAGACCTCAGCTGGAGGTCGAAAAAATTATTTTGAAATTAAATAAAAGAATCCCGAGTGAGGTGGTCGATTGGATGAGGTGTGAGCTCAATAAGAGAGACTATAGATAGTCCGAACTGAGTGAATCGGTAGGTCAAAAGAAGATCGAAGGAGCTTCAAATCGAAGAGTCCTGAGGTCGATGAGGACGCCACAAGAAAAAAGGATCACCGACAGATCGAGCTAGGGCATTCGGATGGCCTTGTAGAACCTGAAGGCATACCTGGACGTTGGATCGACCAGAGTAGCAGAGTGCACGAGCTTAGTGTGGAAAGACTATCTGCCTCATAGAAAGTTGGGTCGGTCGTATGATTAGACCGTCTAATAAGGAATACTAATGGATAAAAGAACCACACGTGGATTGGACCACGTGTTCTAACAAAAAAATGGGCAGTTCGGGCACTTGAGCAGTACGAATGGGTAGTTCGGGCAGCTGGGCTTTAGACAGTCTTGGGCAACAAGGCAACACCCCTATATAAAGGGGTGAGGCATGTTCTTTTACATTCTACACACTCTTTACTCTTACAAAGCTCATATCTACTGTTCATCGTCTTTTTCATCACTGTGGACTGAATTGATCGTCGAAGTGCTAACACCGAGAACCATCCCGACTCATTTTACAGGTCTTTGAATTAGTCAAGGAGCATATCCAGGCCGTGCAAGCCAACCAAGGTCTTTTGCACACCAGCAAGAATAAGGTCCTCTCCACCAACCAATAAGCCGCTCTGTATCTCCAATACATAAGCCAACACCCAAGATGACCACCTAAGAAGACATAGAAACACAACCCACGACCCAACACACAGATCTAGAAACTCCCCTTACGACTAACTAGATCCGGACCAAAAATCCTCCCAAAATGATTACCACCGGGTCGACACCAAAAAACCCACATCAACCCTTCCCCCAAGCACACTCCAGCGACAACAGCCAAGCGAGATTGACCGAAGACAAAAATTCAAATGTGAATACTACTAAAATAATAAATCTATACTTATATTATAGGGGGTACTATTTACCAAATTAAGTAGCCAGAAAAGTCAACAGCATTTATTGCATTACTATTTCCGTATTATATTATATAAAAGGATATTCTATTTACTACATTTATTATCCAGAAAAGTCAACTGCATTAAATGTCATTACTATTTTGGTATTATAATATTTTATTTATTTAATTGATTTATTTATTTGTTTTATTTTAAAAAGGTAAGTATAATAAAAAGATTTTAATAATAAAAAAATTAAATACCAAATAAAAATGTACGAAGCAACAAATGAACATAAAGCACACTGGTTACACAACCCTAACCCCCAAAATACATCCGCCGCCGCTCCTTCAAAAATCTTGACAGTCGGCCTTCCCCGGTGACAGCTTTGCTCCGGCCAATGGTCGTCTTCAACGGCCCGCACCACTTCTGACTGGCACCCCTCGGTTACTGCTGCGGAGGGTCGGAGATGGTTGGTCGGTCTGTGGCTCCAGACGGGTGCTCGATCCTAGGCGGAAGATGGTCAGCGATTCGGTCGCCGGCAGGTCCCCTGGTGGTCGTCGTCACCGTGGCTCTTTGTTTCTGGTCTGCGAACTACGGGTCCCTCCCGATTGGCATCGCCTGTTCCGGTGGAGCTGCGGGTGGAGTTCGGCCTCCAGTTGCCGGCGGTTTGCGGTGGCGAGGAGTGTGGTCCTTTTGTGAGGTGGGGCTTTGGCAGCGTTTTGGTGGAGCGCGTCCTTCGCCGTGGTTGCCGGAGTAGCGGAATGCGCCTCTCCTTCCTTCCCTGTCGGCTAGTGGTGTTAGGCGGCGGGGGACCTGGCTCTCCCGAGCTCGGCTAGTGGTGTTAGACGGGTTCGGGTGGGGCTGGGATGGGGGGTCCTTGTAGTTGTTATAGTTGTTTGTGCTGTTTGTTAGTTTAGTTGCGAGTGTGTTTTTTATTCTAGCGTTGCTAGTCGGGATTCTAAGCGGGCTTCTAACCTGTCCTCCCACTTTTTCAGCCGTTGGCTGCTGTGTATTCGCACATTTGTGCATTTTGATTTATAAAACTATCTATCGTTTCGGAAAAAAAAATAAAATAAAATAAAAATGTACACTTTGACTTATTTGATTATATTTGGTATTTGATTATACCAAATATATTCCTATTTAGTATATACATTAAATACTTACTAAAGTATTTATTTGTTTTATTTGTCAAAGTTAAGTATAGATTTGTTTATATTATCAAATCATAAAAAATATTAAATCTATATTGTAAAAAAAAAAAATTCATATAATTTTATAACATTATACTACACTATTTAACAATATTCTTTTTTTATTATATAATAAAATAATAATTAAATATTATATGGTGAACAACAATAAGTAAAATTGTTATTTTCTCTTATATCAAGGGATAAATTTATATGCTAAAATCAAATCTTTATTAGTATAAATATTTTAGTGAGATAATATATTAATTATTTTACAAACTAGCCCTAACATGCTCATATTTAATGATTTAAAAGATGTAGAAAAAAAACTTATAATAACTCTATTATTTTTTAGACTTAAACGTTGATTAAAAGAGGTAAAATTCCTAATGTTTTAGACTTAAACGTTGATTAACACCATACATTGAGAGTTTATATTTAGTAAAATTCCTAATTGTAATAAAAAAATTAATTTTTGCTATATTTTAGAATATTTTTAAATTCATTATAAAAAAAAAAGAGAAAAAAAACTACAATGAAAAAAACAAGTCAGCTATATATCGATTTGTTGTACTCCTCAAATCACATTCACAATTTGGCTACAAGGAAATGAAACTCATTGATTAAAATATTATTTTGTCAGTAGTCTTAATGTACAAGAGACTTTAAGACTCAACTTGAATATTATAAAATTTTTATTGAACATCGTACAATTTCTTGCGTATTATAAACTTTTATTGAATATTGCATCTTATAATATAATATTCTCCAAATAAATATATCTCGCGGGTCACGTACTATATATATTCCGTACATTTTTCTTTATTCATGTATATAATTATAAATTTGGATAAATAGCCTTAAAATTGTGCACCCGGTGCTAGTCTTTTTTAAAAGGGAACAAGAGATAATTGTTGCAAAAGTCAATATTAGCCCTTTCCTTCTTTCGGAAGTTTGGATGGATGGTCCTACTGGACCCGCCTACATGGTATAAGTAACTTCTCTCTCCGCCCATCAGAGGCGGCGATTCTAACGGTCATTTCATTTCGGTCCTCCGCCCGGCGGCCCGTCCCCTACGCGCTGTCGCCATGACTCGCTCAACCACCCCACCTCCTTCTTCCCCTGACCTCACTCATTCTCATGTAGTAAATCCACCCCAAATACCCATCGAGATAGTCGCCGAAGATGAGATGGCACTAATCGAAGCCGCCTTCGCCGCCACCGCGGCGCTGCCTTCCTCCCGGAATGTCAGGTCAATTCGGTCCATCACTCTCCTGTCCAAGCGCGGGCTATCTGCTTGCACAGCTTCCGGATCGCCTGACATAGAGGATTCGGGTCGGATCTCCGGGTCGGGCAGCCCTCGGAAGACTCTAAAACACCTGGCGCTGGAGCCTTTCCTGCATCAGTTTCGGAGGGGGAGAGGCCTATCCGTCACTGACATTACTGGAACGGTATTATGAATTTGCCCAGTGTCATAGTGAAAAATGCTGTGCATATACTTTTTGGAGTTATTTTCGTATTTATGTGTTTCAGCGTTTGTCTACCTATGGTGACTCGTGTTTTGAAGTCGAGCAAACAGAGAATTGAAGTTGAATATACTAGTACAGTACTATAGGTATTGTTTTTCTTGTATTTGTGTGGTTTCAATTGGTTACTCCGAGTAAAATCGAGGTTTTCTAGATTTATCCACGAGTTGAGACACATTGCTTTTGTGGCATTGTTTGAGTTGTGGAATTGGGTATTCTCAGGCTCAGGACCCGTCTTCATTTTGTTAGTTGTTACTGAAACGGAATCTGGATGGCTTGGTAGTTCTTAGGTGGCTTTGATTGAAAGATGGATTATATTCATGCAGTTGTCATGTGGAAAATGTAACATTTTGATTGTTGTAACGCCTAAAGCTACTTGCTTGTTGTAGTCGCGTTAAAGAATTTTCAATTAGTTTCAATCTTCATGAAGGACATGGTGAAGTGAATTTGCATGTTCTCTTTGTTAGGATGCGGTTCATGTCTCTACTAAAAGTTTGTGCTCATCACATTTTCAATCTCCACATGATCACAACATATTCTTTTCAGATATTTTATGTTCTAACAAAGATGAGTAATCTTTTCTTTTGTTTTTTCTCTCCTTTTTTTTTTCCTGACTTTTTTCAGGAATGGTGTGAAAAACAAATGGAGTTTATTCTGCTTCTTGGGAAACCTAAAAGGACGAAAGCTATGAAAGCAGGCAGTGCTCGCCATGTAATACTTGAAGAAGAGGTGTATATTTCCCTCCTGACTTTTCTTTGAAATATATGTTCGTCCAATCGAATGATCATTAATTATGGCTCTCCAGACATGGCTATATTGTATGCAGGGAAAAGGAACAGGCCGTTTTATATACTTTAAGCAGTTTCTCCTTTATGTTCCTTTTGCAATATTTATGATTTTTTTCTGGGACAGGTGATCAAAAGGGTCAAAGTTGAAGTTCAATCAACTGAAGACGTGTGGGCGCTTAAATTAATGAATTTTATTGTCGGTGTAAACCAGCTTCTATTTGATGGATTAACACGCGAATTACCTTTGTAAGTTTTTTGTATTACATCTGTCAAGTGGCTTGATGTTAATGATTTTACACTTAATCGCATAGAACCAGTAATTAGATTAGACTTCTAGCTTAAGGTTAGAAGCAAAAAAATGTTACACTATGCGAGTAACTTTAACTTTTCTTAAATTAGTGGNAACTCAGTTTAGGATGAAAATACAAAATGGGGTTTGAGAAAGGGTGAGGGAATGAGCCATCTGGGCAATGCCGAATGTGAATCATTTACTCAGATGATCTTATGAATTTTGAATTGATGTATATTCAGAGTGTGGTTTGTAGAAGGTGTGTGGATGGTGGGAGTCATAGATGAGCTTCGGATGTCTGTATCAGAGTCCAAAAGATCCCCAATGTTAGTTGACACAAAAACTCGCGTTCAAGCAAAACTTCCAGGTGAACCGCAAAAGAGAAACGGAAGGTATAAGGTTACTGTCATCTATAGCTGATTAATTTACCTTACATTTTCTACTCTTGCCTCTTCTTATTTTTTCATTTAGTCAAGATCTATATTTTGGCAGGCTTCAACTAATGTGCTACAAGTACATGTGGGACAGTTTAGTAGCTGACAAATTTCCTTCACAAAAATTTTTTGATTTCTTTTCGTTGAACCCCAATCATATATTATCGCCAGAAATCAGAGAGAATTCAGCAAAGTCAGGTTTTCCTTCGGAGGTAACATCTACTATTTGATTGTGGCTTCAAAGTTATAGTTGTGCATGGAGATATACGGTAAATGGAAATAGTAAAACTTGCGGAATATTCAGAGAAACCTGTGCAGTGTCTTTCAGTATAAGAAGATTTGGTACAACACATCCTCCAGACATAAACATCATTTAAAGAAGTTTACCAATTTTTATCATGCGCAAGTTCCCATGTGAAGTGAGAGCAACAGAGGTTTAAGTTCAGGGAAAAAATTAAAAACTAATTTTCTGTAGTGCATATTGCTAATTCTGTCATCTATCACTTATTATTCAACTACTTAATGGTTGAAGTTTATTTTGGAAAAAAGAAACAAAAACTCACAAATACAGAAAACTGAGGTGGTAGGAAAGATCTGCACATTTTGCTCTTGACGCTTTCTTTAATAGTTGAATTTAACATCTGTTTTGTCCTCTTGTAGACTTTGAACGATGTGGTGAGATATTTTGGAAATAGTTGTCATTTGCTGCCGCAGGCTCACGACAAGCTACTATTGAGGTTAGTTTGAGCAGTAACTTGAACTAGATTGGTGGCATTATATGTTCTGCAATTTCTAGGCTTCACTTGATACTCTTCTCAAAAGATAAATTATGGCTGTATTTTTCATCACATAAAATTGAGCATTGCTGGAGCTGATGTTGCTGTTTCATAGTTTTCCAGTTTTTGAGGTCCTGGTTTTTGAGTCCTCACAAGATAAAAGCTCCTAAAGTTGGCGATAATGTAGTTTTTAGGAAAGGAATAAAACAAGATTACACAGTCATTATTTGTAGTCTCCATTTACTTATTGGATAATTATGAAAGCACGTATCTTTCCGTATTAGATCCTGTTATCATTTGAAAAGTGCAACTACTCCTTGAGAGTTGTGTTTGTTTTACAAATACCCTCCACAATAGTTAAACGATGTTAAATAGGACCAAGTCAAGGGGCTATAAACAATAGGGGGGGTACACACTGCGTTTTTCTTTTTCCTTTTTTCTTTTTGTTCACTTCTGTGCAATATTCATTTCATTTCTAAATTGACTTGCATTTCTTGACTTTAATGATTTTTTTCCACTTTTTGGGGGAACAGATATGAGTTACAGGAAGACAATTCCTTACTTGGTGAAGATGAATTTACTTATGAGCATGACTGGGTTAAAGATCAAATCAAGTCTTGTCTTGAGTTTTGGCTTGGAAAACGAGAAGCAACTTATCCTCCAATGGATGAGCGCTGGAAATGCAGGCACTGTAAGTTCGCCTTTGTTTGCACAGTTTTCTCTGATAACCAAAACTGTTCTTCACCAAGTAAAACTGTGAATGAAGACGAAGCATGTTGTTCTTCTGATAAGTAAAATCATTTTTTTTATGATTTTTATATTTTATATTTAAAGAGAATCAATCAGTTCTATTGAAGCTTCTCTGTTACCCTCTTCATTGTTTATCAGTTATTGTGGAGGATTTTAATCATTTAATGTATGTTGTTCATGTAAATAGTGACTCATTCTTTTTCTGTTGTAGTGAGTAATAGCAGAAGATCAATATGTAAGGGTTGAACAAATATTTATCGATTTCCATAAATGTAAATCCATGAATTGTTAATAAAGAATATTCACGAATCTCTATTATATTGCTTCATCAAACAGGAGGCTTTCAGTTAACAGGTAAATCATTTAAAGACAATTATTTGTTGTACTGTTATTAGTCTGAACATTCAGCCCCAAAATACTTCTTCCCAGAAAGATGAATCAAAATTGAGAATCGGAATCCTACTTTTCCCTCTCAATTCTCTTGTCAACGACAATTATGGAATCATCATTGTTGAAGTGTATTGTGTTTATGTATGTATGATACTATGATGTATAAGATTACAGTCTGCTATTGAGTGGTTGTCACAAATGAAAAATCATTTTAGATTGATTGGTGATACATAATCTGGAAGGGAAATAAATACAATCTTACTCCAATTTTCCATTTATGCCCACTATTTTCTTAGTTGTATATAGTTGGCCAATTTTGTTTTCAGAGTTCCAATTTTCTACAATAATTTTGTGTTATGTCAAGTTATTTGAATCTTCATCTTCCGACATATATCACATAAAAGCTTTCAACCAATCTATTCAATAATTCAACGTATTGGACCATGATCATATTTGTTGAATATTCATTTTCTAACATATATCAAACCAAAGGACGATCTTATGCAATAATTACACGTATTGGTTTCATCACGCTTCTACTATCAGTGAGTAACGAAATTGCTATCAAAGCAACTAGAAAGTCTCAAATTACAGTTTCTGTTCACCGGTTGTGACCATATAATTTCATTGGCACAAAAGATAGGTTAGAAAGAAAAGGTGTTATAGAGGATGTTGTCTGCTCTTGGTGTGGGGAGCATACTGAGGACTTAGAACATATATTTTTTAGCTGTGTGAGAGCTAAACTTGTTTGGATGTTAGTTGGTATCCACTGGGATGTGGAAGGGGATAAACCTGTGTGAGAATGTTGGGAAAGTTTGTGCAAGCTGCAGGGACTGGGTAAGGGTTTGGATAGAATATCATTGTCTACTTACATTCTCTGGTGGTTGTGGAAAACCAGGAATATTTTGATCTTTAGAGGAGTGAAAATTTATAAGAGAGAGTTAGTTGAGGGAGCTAGGCTTGAGTGGATGGAGTTTGAGGAGGCAGCAGATAGCTCTCAGGGGCAAATTAGGAGGGTATAGGAACATGGAGTAGGAGTCTTAGGCAAGAATCCAGTGCTGCAGTTTCTGAAGGAGAGGGGATGAGGGTGAAAGGAAGAGCCTACATTAAAGATGAAGAAGTGGCAGTATGGTCTGTTTCTAGGGAGAAAGTCAATCTTTCAGTGGAATCAGAGATGCTGCAACTGAGGGAATGGTAAGGACAGGGTCAAGGTCTGGGGTGGAAGAAAGTGCAGGTATTTCTGGATAATGAGCAGGTGGTGAAGTGGTTAAATACTAGAAAGGATTTTCCTTCTAGTTTGTATATATGCTGTTGTTCAAGACATTTTCATTTTGTCTAATTTCTGTCTTCTGTACATGTTTAGTTTGAGTTGATGGATTTTGTTGTTGCTGTGTTTTTGTTTTGGCCTCTATGATCTTGTAGGGGTGGCCGAGTGTGGCCTCCCCCTTGTGAAAAGTCATTTGTAAGTTGTGGGTTGGAACTTGTGCAATCCGTTGATTGCGCAGTCTGTATATTTTCGAGTTAGTGTAATGCAATTTGATGTTCGAAAAAAAAAAACTGTTATTTTATAAAGTTTAAATGGTATCTTTGAATAAAGATTGAATACTTACACCACAAGAATTTCTATGATCCATCTTGCAAAGTGAAACCCCAAACAATGTTATTTCATCGCTCTTAGTTTGCTGCTAGTGAGCCACGCATTTATCATCGATTAATACAAGAATTTGAGTGATTGATGTATGCTATATGCAAATTGATGCACATTGTAACGCCTCGTTATTTTAAACAGACAACTCAAAGTTTTCGGAGAAAGTTTGAAATTTTAAGAAAATCATTTATCGATTTAAAATCATTTTCCGGGATTATTCAAATTCCAATATTTCCCTTTTCACTTAGCTTAAATCGCCCCTTAAGCCATTAAAAACTCATTGCCCAAAGATCATGTTTCGTTTCAACAAATCTAGACATAAAACAATCAATCACTCATGGTCTCGAAAACATCAATCACAACCATAGTTCAACATTCATAAAATCCCGAAACAACATAAGTTTGGAAAACGTTGCAGAAGCAAAATATACAACACATCACAACTTAAGACCACACTCGTCCCATCGTCGCCACCGCTAGCAACTCAACCTGAAAAATATAATTTATGGGGTGGGCAAGCAACTAGCTCAACGTGGGAATTACTATGCAATATATTCAATATAATAACATATAATATAATCGCAACATGAACATAAATCATCATCAACACATCTATCTCCATTCATAGTCTCATAGTCTCATGTAAGGATGAAATCGGTCGGAAACGGTCGAAAAGCTCCTCTATTGTTTTCTACTTTTATATTTGAATACGAACGCGGAAGCGGAAACGGTATAGCCGGAAACGAAAACGAAAACGAACTTATGGTATTTCGAAAACGAATCAATTCGAGCGGAATTATGTCGAACACGGCCGGTGTACGAAAATTCAATACGAAATACCGACCCACGGTGCACAACTTTAAACATGTGAATGACCAAACTAACAAGTGCATGATTTAGTTCAAGTGCACATAATAGTTAAAAGGTGCATGACCTTAAGTATCATCATAACTCAAAAGTCTAGAACAAGCAATGAAGCAATTAATAGGACACAAACATCTACAGTTCATCAGCATCATCCATGATGTCAGGATCACTTTCCATGTCCTTTGCTTCCTCATTGTCCACCTCATTGTCCTCATCTCCCTCCTTGTTATTTTCCTACAAGTTTGTAAAAGTTAATTAAAATTGTCCTCAACACCAATATAAAGTTAAAATCGAATTCTGCATAATAAAAATTTTCACCCAAGTTCTCAGGTCTAGTATTAAAAGATACTAATAGCTCGACATGCTTCTGGAATAACAAAGAAAATAGGTAGAACAATCAAAGGCTAACACTTAGAACATTTTAATTCACTGCAACTTCACAAAAGCAGGAGCCAGCATCCTCAATTTCTTTACCACACATATGCTAGGCATAACTAGTGAAGATTACAACAAAGTCCAATACTACCAGAGGAAACAGTCAATAAACATACCTCAATTTTCAGTTTAGCCACAACATTAGTTAAAGCGTCAACCTCAAGATCACTCACAATTGATCCAAGCTTTTTAGAATCTGAAAAAAAAAAATAAAAAAACAAAAATTCAATGCATTTCTGTTGCAATTACAAGTATCAAACAAAAAAAAAAACAAGTAAAATGAGCACCTTTACTTGCTGCAGCAACCCAATCCTTTGTGCAAATTAATGCCTGTACCATCTCGGGATCAAGCCGACTGCGATAGGGATCAACAACATGGCCAGCAACACTAAAAGCAGACTCGGATGCTACTGTTGACACTTGTATGGCCATTACATCCCGAACAATTTGTGAAAGGATAGGATACTGCTCTCTCTTGTTTTTCCACCATGCTAAGATGTCAAACTCACCACTAAGTTTCAGTAGTGGTTCTCCAATATACATGCCCAGCTCATTTGACTCAACCATACCAAGTTCACTTGCTTCATATAAGAATTCTTCTAAGTCATGGTCTATATTTTCCATTAATATATCAGTTGTGTTACTAGGTCTGGGTGCAGGCCCTTCTCTAGTTTTCTTTGATGATGCAGCAATATTAACATAAAAGTTGTACAGTTTCTTTACCACAGTAACAAACTCATCAAGTTCAGCTTGATAATAACCACCATAGAACTTCTTCATGTAGTATTCTATCAGCCTTTTCTTATACCTAGGGTCAAGAAAACAGGCTACAGCTAGAGCAATGTTGGACTGATCCCAATATTTGTCAAATTTTGACTTCATAGAAATTGCCATTTCTCTAATTGTAATATTTTCATCATAGCGCCACTCATCAAGCAAGACCTTGATATCACAGAAACCTCTATAAAATAAGTTTGTAGTAGGGTATGAAGTGCCAGAGAGAATTTCAGTGAGATCATAAAATTTCTTCAAGCAACCATAAATTGTCAATGCATTGTCCCATTCAGCAGAAGATAGAGAAATCTTGGCATACTTACGGCGATCTGAAGACTTCAGCCTAATAAATGCATCCTTGTAGTACAAGGCATCTCGCAGCATTAGGTAGGTAGAGTTCCACCTTGTTGAAACATCCATTTGAATACCCCTCTTTGTATCCAACCCAGCTTCAGTGGCACACTTCATAAGCTCTTCCCACTGCAATGGAGACCCTTTCACAGCTAATACAAGTGATTTGATCTTGCTGAGTGTTCCTGAAATGACTTTCAACCCATCTCTAGCAACCAAATTCAGAATATGGCATGCACACCTTACATGAAAAAATATCCCATCACAAACTAAGGAACCATTACCATTGTCTTTCAGATCTGAAATTATATCATTGACAGCCACTTCATTTGAACTAGCATTATCCAAAGTCAGAGCAAACAGTCTATTTTCAATGTACCATTTAACCATAACTTCAGTGAATGTTTCAGACAACTTTGCACCGGTATGCCTACCTTTTACATTGAAAAAACCAATATTTCTCTTTTGCATATGCCAATTATCATCTATCCAATGAATAGTAACACACATGTACCCTTTGTTTTGGCATGAGGTCCACATATCCATTGTTGCACTAAAGCGGCACTTCATAGTCTTCAAGTATGCATACAAAGTTTCCTTTTCTTCAAGATATCTGTCCATTATTTCTTTCCTAACAGTGACACGGGATTTTATCGGAAATCTAGGACGGAGAGATTTGATGAAATCAACCAAATACTCATGCTCAACTATATTGAAAGGATATTCATGCATGATTATTGCCAAATTTAATTTCTTCAAGCTAGCTTCTTGGTCAAATCTGTAAGGCTGAACATGAGCAATTTCAGAACCAGGGTTCTTACCAACTTTAAGCTGTTGTTGTCCCTTCACAATACTGTGTTTTGAAAGTAAATGGTGCTTGAATGAAGTTGTGCCATTGATGCCCTCTGCTCTGTATTTCTGCTCACACCTAGAGAAATTGCAGTGTCCCCACAACTCCTCAACTAGCTTTCCTTCCATCTCTACATACTCTTTTTTCTTGGTGAAATAACTCCAGACCCACGATGTCAATTTCTTAAACCTCTTGCCAGAAAGGCGAGCTTGCTCATCATCCTCTTGTTCATCATTGTCGACATTAATTGGCACTTGAACCTGCTCTGTTGCATCACTCTCAACTGATGCTGCCACTGATGCTACTGTAGCTGGACTTTCACAAGTTCCACTAGATGCAACACTTTGAGATGCTTCCCTTCTACTCCCTGATCCTACCAACAACCAAGTGAAACATTGCTAAATTAGAAAAAAAATAATCTAAAATAGCCAAATAATCTAGCAAAAAGATACACGGACGGCAAATCACCTTAACATCTATTGGTAGGGTTCAGGTTATTAACATAACATCATGGGATGGGATAGGCATGCAAATAGCGACACATACATTAAATTGGAACCTGGTAAGCTCACTTAAAGCAGTCCAACTTGTTTATAGTGGTCAAAAAGTGGTCTAAAATGTCATTAAAGGTTAACACAGATTGGGTAGACAGACACATTGCATTTAAATTTGTGCTCCAAATAGCAGTGGGCGGAGACTGAATAGCAGTACACAAACGAAACTAAATACTCTACATTTGCCTGATGAATAGCAGTGCACAAACGAAAATGAATTTAGTGGTAGGAAGACGAACCTGCTGTTGGAGACGTCGTTGCAGCCTGTACGGGCGGCGGCTCTAGAAGGCTACGCACACTCCTCGTCTTGGGCTTGCTCCCCTTGCCCCCCTTTGTTCCAGGAGCAGAAGCACGATCTCCAGCGGGCGCCAACGACGCGCGGGGTGGGGAGTGACGACCGGTGGCCGGCGGGGTGGGGAATGGCGACCGACGAGGTGGGAATGGCAGGCACGGCGCGAGCCTTGGCCCCTGGAGTCGTGTCGTCAGCGAGACCCGTCCTTCGACGCCTCACGGACTGATGGCGGCCGCCAGGAAGAGAGGAACGGAGAAGGCAAGTGAGGGAAATAGGGAATACGGGAGTGGAGGTGGGTGTCAACTGTCAAGCACTTAGGGTTGTCAACTTGGGTTGGGCTGTAAGTTGGCTACTGGGCCATGTGACCTGTAGGGAATATTGGACCAAATTTGAAACCTTCCAAATTTTAAATACGGTTGCATACCGAATATAATATAGAAATGTAGAAATCGGTCGAAAAAGGCCCATATCGAATTCCGCTCCGTTTTCGAATTTTCTGTTCGAATTTCGAACCGAATTCGAATTATTCCGAAAAAAGTGAAAAACGATCGGGTCAAATGTAGAAAACGATGCGATTCGGTCTGGAAATTTCGTTTTCGTTTTCAACCCTAGTCTCATGTGCACATCTTATACCGTCGGATTCACCATTCATTAGACTCTCATCATCGACAGGAGCCAAACTACCGTCGGATTCGCCATTCATTAGGCGCTCATCGACAGGAGCCAAACTGAATGCCTCTCACTAGGCAAATGGAGATCGCCTTTCATTTGACATCTCCTCTCATTAGGCCAATGGTTCATACACATACATTAATTATATAATCAAGCGATTATAAAAAATAAAGGCATAGTAAAGTTTAGCAACACCTACCTCAGGTCGGAAAATGACACAATATGCAGATGCTTCACCGTAGGTTCGAGGGCTCGACTCCTCGGAAATCTAAAATTAAACGAGATAATTCTTATAAATAAATTATCTCATTTTCTGGGAAAATAATTGAATTTTCAATTTAATCAAAAAATAATTTGATTAAGGACTTCATAAAAATTTGTGGAATTTGGAACTCTCGATTAATGGTGAAAAATCTCGGAAAATGGGTTTACTAAGTTAAAATATGATTCGGTAAGAAAAACGGGTCAAATAGCATAAAAATGGCTCGATGGTTCGAGGTGTGGCTTGCACAGGCTGCTGGCGCTGGGCGCTACACCTGGGAAGACGCCTGGGGTCGAGGTCTGGGCGTCTAAGTCTGCAGGATACTGGGCACTGCAGGTGCACGGGCAACGCTGCGAGCGTGCGTTGCTGGGGTGCTGTGGGTGTCTACAACATTGCGCACTGCGGCTCGCTCTACACTTCGGGCGCATGGTATTGCAGGGCACACGGCACTGCGGCCGCTGCAGGTCTATACGCGGCTCGCCCGGCTGCCTGCTGGGAGCCTAGTGCCAGCTGGCCCGGCTGAGGAAAATCTCACGTGAAAATTCGCCGGCCGGCGGCTACTTTCTCCGGCCCACCAGGGCTATTTAAAGCTTATAATTTATGGTTTTTACCAAGGCTAAGAATTTTAAAAAATTTGATTTTTTCCACAAGGTTTAGAAGCTTCAAACAGCAAGGCATTTCAGCAAACAAGGATATAGTTTCATGTCAACAAGAGCTTCAAATACACATGATTTTTCTCACCAAAAGACCATAATTCCCAAGCTAAAAATCAAGGCTTTTTTGGAAAATTAAACAAGGTATATCCAAGAGTTCCAATAATCCACAATTTTCCACAAAAATACACCAAATAATTTTGATTTCTCCCAAGTCTCGAATGAGATCCGAACTCTTCAAAAATTGAACAAAAAAAAAAAAAAAAAAAAANAAAAAAAAAAAAAAAAAAAAAATAGAGGATTAAAGAATAATCTTTCTTCGGGAATCTACAAGGAAGGTTGAACACGAATTGGAAATCAATATCAAAGCCTCGGTTACTCGGGTGAAACTCACCTCATCTCGGTTCTCTTGGCAAATGATCGCGATGCACTTGGTTTGCTGCTCGTGGACTCGAAAGTTGCAGCAGCTGCTGCTCGTGGAGGTCTCCTCAATGCTGGTCGCGTATACTCGGCGGCTCGCGCGTGTCTCGGCAGGCGTGGGGTCGAAGGCTCGCGGCTGATTGTGCGTGGACTTGGTGTTTTCGTCGCAGGGAGGTATTTAGAGAATGGAGAAGATGATTGTTCTTGCTAAAACCGTGGAGAAATAAAGAATAATGATGGCCAGAAAAACAAAAACTTTGGCTAAAGAAGGCTCAAGCTTCGATTATTATTATTTTTTTTAATGTCATGAAAAGGTCTTAATTTGGAGGTTACAAACTCCATTCAAATCTGATTTGCTTTGACAAAAACAAGCATCTTAGACGTTTCATAAGAGGAAGAAGGGGAGAAAATTTACAAGAGTGAAGGCCCTCATTTAAAGTCTTCAAAATTGGGAAGTTACAAAATTTATTTGAATAGCTTAATTTCTTATGCAACTTCTAAGCATACATGGCCGAAAATGAAGGAATATATCAAAGAGGATTATTAGCAATAATGTTTGGTTTAAAGATGAAGGAGGAGGAGACGGTTTTCTTTGTCTCAAGGGGTTACAGTTCGGCTAATAAGGTAAGTATAGGATAGGATAGGATCAAATTCTTTGTGATCAAATGACTAATTCATGGTATTAAAAGGGAGGAGTTACAACTTTGAAAATTTGAATTCCCTTTTGCTAAGACTTAAGGGAATGGCCGGAAATTTGAACAAAAATGAACCTCATTTACACCTTGGGGGTTACACTCTTTATTTACGATGACAAAAATTAGGCAAAGCTTGCCTTAAAAAAATATCGACCAATTTGCTTATCAAAAGCAATACTAAGAATTTGGATTAACTAAGTAGACAAGAATATCTACTACAGAAATAAATTATTAGAAGAAAAATCATCGAGCAACAAATACTAAAAGAAATAAAATGCAAACACAAAGACAAAATAAATCGATTCTTATAAATCAAATGGGGCACTACGCACATTATGAGAAAAAATTAATTTTATTGACAACTTTGATATGTATATTATGATTTAAATACATTAAGTCTCAATGTTAAATTGTCAATCTATAAGTGTGGAATTGATATACATTATGAGTATAAGTGATATTCTTATATATTGGTGATGTATATAATGGATAATTGTAGTTGTTTGTGCAGCAACAAATAGCGTTCTCGTAAAATAGGGTAAATAATATTTTGCAACTTGTACTATTCACGTATTTAGGATTTGTAACCTCTAAATTTTTTTGTAATAAGTTGCAACCTGTAATACACAAAATGTCTATATCGCAACCTTCGATTATCGGCAATCCAATTTCTACTAAAAAAGCTAACGTGCGAAACGCGCGTACCGAATTTGAGGGGAGAAACGTCATTTCAATTAAGCTCCCTCTGAATTGAATTAAGGGGAAAATATTTGACAAAAATAAAATTAACAGAGAATTATCCTCTTTGCAAAAAAAATTGGTCTTAATGTGTTCAAGTTTCCGAACCATGAAATTTACGGCCATGTAGTTGGAATTTGTAAGGCTGAATCAATAGTGTAATCAAATTTGGTGGTGAAGGGACATTTACTATTCACTCTAGTTGCTACATTTGACAATTAAGAGAGTTTGTTGGAATGTGATCTACCAAGTTGGAAATTTGTGGAAGGACTTCCACCTGTCACCCGAACCAAAATGTTTGTCTTTGCATCTCATTGCCTCAAATCGTATCGTTTTTTTTTTCTTTTTTTTTGGCACTTCATGCATATGTAGAATTAAAAGAAAATTATCATTTGAAAAGGAACAATAGCATTCGTGCATCCAACCCAATAAATACAGTATAGCGCCCCGTTCGATTTATAGAATTTCTCGGATTATTCTATTTATCGAATTTTATTTATGAGATTATAATTATTGTATTGGTCACGAGGTCTACTTAAATTATATATTTAAATACTCAATCATTTTATTGTAAAACGTTCGTCGTTTGGCGATTTTCGATTAATCGCGTAAATCGGATCTAACCCGTTCGGATATTGGATTTTTTTTCGAATTGTTTTAAATATTGGAATTTTATTTATTATCTATATGCCTTGATTATGTGATTATAGATTATATTATTATGTGGATAATAATAATTTGATAAGTCATTCGAGTTTATTTCATCGTTCGACGTTCGAATTTTCGGTTTAATCGCGTAAGCTGAATTGTTGTCCGTTTTATTTTATTTTCGAACCTTCACGAACCGAGCCCCGAACCAACTCGACCAGCCCCTCATTAAGTGGCCTTCGGCCCTTTTTAAATGATTAAAACCGGTCCCTTATTGTTCAAAACCGAACTACCCTTATAGTGTTATATTATGGTCTTATGATGGATTTTTTAAATTTAAATTGTGTTAAGTGTTGGCTAGACTTTTGACCAAGTCTCTCAACACATTAATCACGCCATTTTTTCCCCTTAAGCTCGGTCATGAGCAGATTTTTTGGCAAGGAAAAATCTCCTCAATAGGTAAATATTAGTCCCTTCCTTTTTCTCTCCATAAAAGACATGACTTCTTCCCCTCACTCCTCTTCTTTCACTCCGCATCAAACCCTCATTCTCCCCTCTCTATCTCTCGTTTGAAGATAGCAGAAACCTTCCCTTAATCCTTAAAAAATCCGATCAAATCCATCGATTTCCCCATCATCCTCCATCACCCGCGCACGAAGGCCATTGCTCCCAGCCGGCGTTTTCCACTTCCGCACGCAAGATCACCACGACCAGGCCAGCCCCCTTGCTCAACCGAGGACGACCAGTAAGGACCCTGTTTGTCCCATTTTTGTTGTGTTTTTCCTTATTGTTATACTTATCTTTTTCTCCCGTTTTAGGTTGTTTCTTTCATTTTTAGTCCATTTTGTGTTTTATTATGTGTTTTACTTCATTTTGCGTCTTTGTGTGTTTTCTGTTTGTTTTTTCGGCTATCCGTGTGTTTTGTCGTTTTTGGTGTGCAGGTCAGAAGCCAGTGAGGAACATATTTAGCTCGAAAATGGCCAAAAATCATGGTTGGATAGATGGGTTCGTTGGTGATATATAAGAAAAAGCAGAACTCGATTTCAAGTTCGTACAAGTCCGAACGAGCCCAAAACACGAAGTCGCACGAAACATGTCTTTGGTGTGTTGGTCAAGAGCTTTGGGAGAATACAATTTCAAGTATAATTTGGCCATGCAAGCATCATTGAATACAGGGGTTCGTTAGCCACGCGTAGGAAAAAACGGAACTCAATTCCGAGTTCGGACGAGCCCAGACGAGCCCGAAACGCAAAGTTGCGGAGCCCAGTTTTTTCTTAGCGGCGCTAATCAATCATAGCGGCACTAAACCTGTCGGCAGACAGTGCGTTTTTTTTTTTTTCTTTTCCTCAATTTCTTCATGTTTTGGGGAGAGGGTTCGAGAGTGGAGCATTTTGGGAGACGACCACTTACCTGAAATATAGTTTTGGAGACTATAATAAAGCCTTTTCTTCATTCTCTCTCCCATCCATCATCTTTCTTCATCCTTCTACACCATTTTCTTCACCATCTTTCTTCCATTTTTCCTAAGTTTTTCTTAAGTTTGTATTTTGCTTTTCTTGGAGAACCTATTGAAGACATTGATGTATTGTGGATTAAGTTTGCATTTTCTTTTGACTTGTGGACTTCTCATTATTATTAAGTTATCCTTTTTATCTTGTTTATGTTAAGAATGGCTTATTTTAATGTAAGTGTTTAAGTTGAAATTGCTATGAGTAACTAATCCTTTAGCTAAGGTTAGGGGATAATCATCCGGTTCGTTCTCGTTTATGTGCATGACGATAGCTCAATCTTGACTAGTTGTTTTAATGAGGAATTGATAAAATCATGCTTGATAAATTGATATAACCTAAGAGTGACACTTAGGTTAATTTGTTGATATAATCAAAGAGTGCCACTTTGATTTGTGATTGAATATTGATTTGTTGGGTTAGAGTTTGATTAATTCTACATGATTAGTTGATTAAACACCCTCTAATCAAATTGTGACTTTTAGAACTGATAGGGGAGAAGCCGTAGAATAATCGATTTCAAAACTGAGAGGGGAGAAATTGATGGAACTTGGCTCGTTTAGAGTAGACATGTTCGGAGACGTAGTGTCTATGTGTTAATTGTTTCGTTAATTTGCTCTTTTATGTTTATCCTTATATTACGATAGTTAGTGAGGTTAAACCGCTAAATGAGTTAGTTAGTCGAGCCATTTAACCGAGTTATTGAATGCCGATAAATGTGTGTAGAACCGGAAGCGATTATCCCCGATACCCTAGCCCGTTTATATCTTGTTGAATTGCATTTGTAAGTGGTGATATTTTTTTTTTTCCGGAACGATAGAGGAATCTATATATCTCAAGAAAATTAAAGTTCGTACAGAGAGGGGAACCCCCGAATGGACCGAAACAAAAAACTGAGAGGCACACTAACGAAGTGGCCTAGAGCCTAAAACTAATAAGCACTCAAGTACAAAAAAAAACCCAAAGAAATGGAGGTCTAGCCACTGCCAAACTGCCTAGCATCAACCCCCTTTTCTAAAATCCAAACTACAAGCTAAAGCAACAAACAAAGGAAAATAACTACAGAAAACATCAAGAACTGAAAAAGAAACACTAAGCAACCAATCTTCAGAGTGGCCAACACCACTGCCTATGGGATGGAAGAGAACTCTTGCCATTCCTTATGAGCTACCTTACAGACAATGTGGGCTGGCATAGTAGTGGTTTGGAACAGCCAGAGGTTCCTGGATCTCCAGAGCCACCAGAGCATATATGTTGTTAGTTGAATCCTAGCCTCTGATGTGTCTGAGTTGTCCAAGGTGCAAACCTGCTGCCACCAGTGTTTGAAGGAGTCTTCAGAATGTGATATCCCTTCCCAGCTAATTTGAGATAATTTCCAGATATGTTGGGCCCTCGGATAGTGAAACAGAAGGTGTTCAATGGATTCTGGAGCCTTCCTACAATAAGAACAAGTAGTGTCAATCTCTACTCCTCTCTTGAATAGGTTCACTGAGGTGGGCAGGGTCCCAGAGATGCATTTCCAAATGAAATGCTTGAGTTTGCCAGGAATCTTTAATTTCCAACATCTGGTGAATCCTTTCTTCATGGAGTTTGAAGAGGAGCTGGCTTGAGGTTGATCCAATCTAAGCACTTTCCTGTGAGCCATAAAGGAGTAGGTGCTAGAGACAGTGAATACTCCCTTAGGTTCAAGTCCCCAGTAGAGTCTGTCAGGCCTATCAGGTTTGATTGAGTGAATATTCAGTATAGCTTGACTATCCTCTTCATCAAACACTTGCCTAATTAACCATTCATTCCACCCCTGGCCATGACTTAACATCAGGTCTTTCACCCAAATGAGATGATCCCTTGCTAACTCAAGCAGAACAGGCTTTGGTTTAGATAGATTAGGAACCCAGTTCAGATCTGCTATTCTTGTTGCAGCACCATCCCTTATTTCAGTTTTAAGCCATTGAGAGAAAACAGGTAATACATGCAGCCAACAATTCCATGTCCAGCAACCACTCTGAGTTCTAACAGCATGAAAGATTGAAGTATGTGGAAAATACCTATCTTTTAGGACTCTGCTGACAAGTAAGTCTGGTTGGGTAGCAATCCTCCATAGCTGTTTGCATATAAGAGCATCATTGAACAGCCTTAAATCAAAAAACCCCAGACCTCCTTCAGATTTAGGCAATGACAATTTATCCCAGCTTTTCCAAGGAAGTCCTGTTGTGTGTTGATCCCCTTTGTTCCACCAGAATCGACTGCAGAGTTTAGAAATCTCAGTACAAAGAGAGATAGGGAGTCTGAAGCATGTCATTGTGAAGACTGGGAGAGCCTGAATAACTGTTTTGAGGAGAGTTTCCTTCCCAGCAGTTGATAACAGCTTGGATTTCCAGCCCTGAAGTCTGCTTTTGATGGAGTCCAGAAGATAAGAAAAGACCTCCTTCTTTGTTCTGCCAATACCCAGAGGCAAGCCAAGGTACTTGGTGGATCTGTGGTTTTGAATACCATGCATTGCTCTGCAGATGTTGGATATTAAGGATTGAGGGGAATTTTTGCTGAAAAATATGCCTGACTTCTGTAGGTTGACCTTCTGCCCAGTGAAAAGCTTATATTTATCCAGAATGTTCATGAGGATGTTGGCTTGATCTACTCCAGCCTTGCAGAAAAAGAGAGAGTCATCTGCAAATAGCAGATGAGATAGAAGTGGCCCATTCCTGGACAACTTGATACCTTTCAGATGGCCATTAGCAATAGAATCAGAAATGAGTGCAGACAATAATTCAGCCACAACGATAAAAAGGTAGGGGGATAGAGGGTCCCCCTGCCTAATGCCCCTGGTGGGCTTGACAAAGCCATAGATATCACCATTAATTTTAAAAGCAAAGGTTGCAGAGGATATACAGAACATAATTAATTTAACAAAATCCGGGTGAAAGACCAGTTGAAGCATGATTTGCTTTATGCTGTTCCATTCCACTCGGTCAAAGGCCTTCATAAGATCCATTTTTAAAGCCATGAAATAGTTTGGGCCAGTGTTGTGCCTGTTGAGAAAGTGGAACACTTCTTGGGCAATTATAACATTATCAACCAATTGCCTCCCCTCCAAAAAAGCAGATTGACAAACACTAATGCAGCTGGGCAAACAAGTTTTCAGTCTCTGAGCTAGAATTTTAGATAAGATCTTATACACCACTGTACATATACTTACAGGCCTAAAGTTGCTCAAGATCTCTGGATTAGGGCATTTAGGAATAAGAGAAAGAATAGTATGGTTCCAGTATTGAAGAAGTTGCCCAGATTGAAAAAAACTCTTAATAGCTGCAATTAATTCCTGCTTAATGGTAGACCAGAAAGATTGATAGAAAAGTACACTCATACCATCTTCACCAGGAGCTTTTTCAGGATCCAGGCTGAATAGAGCTACCCTTACATCTTCATCTTCAACTGGCTTGAGGAGAGCCAGATTCATGTCAGCTGTGATGGATGGAGTAATGAGGTGGAGGATAGAGTCACCTCCCAAAGAACCCTCTGTGGAGTAGAGTGAAGAGTAAAATTCTGAGATGTGGGTTGCCAATTCTTGTTGAGAGGTGATGTATGTGCCTTGAGGAGTGAGAAGTCTTGTAATGGCATTCATTCTTCTTTTTTGGTTGGTATAGGCATGTAAGTGGTGATATTTAAGTCGCTTAAATTGAGAATTAGTAGTTGATAATCAAATCCTAACAATCGGATTAGAATATTTAGGATCATTTTCCTTTCTCGTTATTGAATACACGTACGACTTATTCCGGCTAACCTTCCTCGAGAGACACGACCTGGTGTTCGAGTCTTTTGATTCTACTCCGGTAAAATATATTTATAACAGACCCATCCTCCCCGTTCGCGATCCTCGACCACCGGAGACGATTGAGATGAGCCCGAGATGCGCAACGCCGTCCCCGCGCACACGTTGCCTTCTCGCTCCGTTTTCTCGTCTCCCCTGCGGAGTACGGTAATGGGTGGCTTACCTAGACTATTATTTTGATATATATATATATATATATATATATATATATATGTGTGTGTGTGTGTGTGTGTGTGTATATATATATGGCTGCCCTGATGTTTATGAATAATTCGTGTAATGTGCGATTATGTTTGATTGCCGTTTCACGTTCGTCTCATTGGGTTAATGTCGAAACTGAAGGACGTGGGTATTTTTCATGGAAACCCAGGAGTTTTGAGTGCTTTAATGTGTCCTTGACATGTTAGAAAAAGCCTCAAGTCGTTTCGATGCATATTCATTGAGTTATGAATTTTTAAAATAACATCTAAGAATCATTTCTCACCAATGTTTAATGTAAATATCATAATAAATATTTAAATAAAAAATCAAATATACTAATAAAAAGTAAAAACAAACAACGAAAATATAATGAGGTAAGTTATCTTATAATTTTAAGTATATACATTTTAATTATTATTTTTTACTTAACTACAACTTAATTCTAACCATTAGATATGAACTTTTTATTCTTTATTTAAATTTCAAATATCGAAAGATAAAATGATATAACAAAAATGGACCGATAAAAATTGCACTATTGAACTTATGACTTTGCATTTTTAAACTTTTAATTTGAAATCATTATCAAAATTTTTAGTTTTTAGTTGTCATTTGTAAATATGACTCTGATCCCTAAAAAATACGAATTTTTGAATATTTTATTGTTTAAATATCGTTGCAGAAATATTACGCAATGTATCGCACAATAACGTGAAATAGAGCAAAATAGCGTAAAAAAAAGCGTGTCATTTCAACATTTCGCGTAAGCTTTTCGGGAAAAACGTAAAATATAAAAGGCTACGTCGCGTTTTTTAGAAGAAAAAAACTATATAGCAAGCTACATAGCGAGTTATTTAAAACAATGGTTGTCAGCAAGTAGGTTCTAGACTATACTTTGTGTAGTTCTCCCACTTAAATTCAGCTGGTTGGTTGGCTTCTCAACTGTTTTGTTGTCTTCTAGTTTGTATTTGTTTGTAATTTCAATGAATTTTATCGTTTGAAAAAAAAAATGAATATAAAAGAACAAGAACAGTGAATCCTCGTGTAAGCTTAACTTTGGTGAATTACAAATAGCAATTCCTTTCCTAATTGCTTGCTATTATGACTTTACTAATTAACTAAATTAATAACTTCTTTCAAAGAGGGACGATGGATTATTTATATTTCATTTGATCGTAACTTCTTTCGGAGAGGATGATGGGTTATTTACATTTCATTTGATCGTCGGAGGCAAAATCCTTTGTACTACTTAACAAATTAACAAAGCGCGTCGCCTCTTTCAAAGATAGGACGATGGGTTATTTACATTCCATGTGATCGACAAAGGCAAAATCAGCAAAAATAAAAAAACGAAATTGTTACGATGAAGAGGTACTGTCTGCTACAAAACTGTTCTTCTCATTATTTTGAGGAACCAAAACAGGTTAGGTAACCAACACAAAAAAGAACTGCTCCTCAGAAGAATTCCAAAACTCCAGTTATCATGACAGGTGGTTCAACCTCGACCCGAACAGCTTTCCCTTCAGCAAGCAATTGAGGCAACGTATTTGCTTCTTTAGGCGCAACTCCTTGGGCAGTCCATAGCGTCACATGTGGCCACTCGTTTTTCGAAGTAATTTTCTCGCCATCAACCATACCTGGATCGGCCTCCAAAGCTGCCAATTTATCCGAGAATAACATTGCAACCACATTAACGGGTACATTTTGGTTGACATATGGGCCGTAACTAGCTACAGCAGTCACACCATGACTTCGCTTATGGGCCAGGGTCAAATGGGCTTTCGTGAGGATGTTTTTCAAGTTCTTGTCCTTGAGAAACCCTTCAACTCTAGGATCCTTCTGACCTAACTGATGAAGTAAAAACGTGAGATCTGTTAAAGTCGGAAAACCAAAACTGTGCTCCTCAAAGCTAACTAACCTAGAGTGATAACAAAAATTTCAATGTATCTTAAAGAAGTACAAAATTCACCACAGGTATTACAAACAATGTTCATAGTTTCAACATGTAAAATAGAAAAAACACTGTTGGTGCAATTTTGAAGAATAAAACTGGCTTTTGTGATTAGACTGAACTTCAAGGGTAGATAAAACCGAATCAATATGCCGATAAAGATCTACGTGCAGCCAAGGATAATAGTGAAAGCATATAGGGTAAGTATTCACTTACATCGGATAAGAAACCTAGGATGTCTGAAACTGGTAGACTGACAGCGGCAAAGACAATGGTCCCAAATTTACGTTTTTCCGTACTAGGCGCTGTATACTCTCCCTTAGCAATTGCTTTAAGTTGTTTGCGAACACTCTCAACGGCAGATTTAAATGGCACCTGCAAATATAAAGAGCGGGACTCAAAACAAGGTACAAGGCAAAAGAACTGGATGGTTTGAAGGTTTATAGGAGAGAAACGATGGTGTTAACACCTAGACGTCTTCATTGTCTAAACTGCGATCATGAACTTGAGATTATTATAACTTGGTATGTCCAAGAAACACTTGCCATTTTATTCACCTATCCAATTGTAGAATATGCAGGAATACAACAAATTTAAAGAGGCCGGTGTGTGGCTTGCTTTCATTCAGTGAGTAGGTAAGATCATATTATAGTATATTCCAGTTATAATACATAATAATAGTCATGCCTACAAGTTTGCTTCTGAACTTCCGAGCTCAAGTCTAGAGTTTAAGGACCGAAAAAATACAACCGTCTAGAAATAGAAAATTTGCTTCTGAACTTCCGAGCTCAAGTCTAGAGTTTAAGGACCGAAAAAATACAACCGTCTAGAAATAGAAAATTTTGCCAACATTAACCAAGGCTTGAAAAGCAAACTAAATGGTACTGATTCATAATGAAGAACGCTTGGAACAAAAAGCCATGAAACTAACCTGAATAGAATTGAGATATTCGGCATTCCCAAGTAAAGTCTCACGCATTTTCTTCTCCCAGTTGGCCCACTCCTTTGCATATGTGCCTTTAGTTGGCTCCATTCTACCAGAAATTAAAGAAACTTTGTCAACATAATGAGAAGTTATTCATCTTTATGATAGAGATCGAAAAGGCAATACGAATGGTCAGATAGTTTCAATAACAACCTTCCATGCCTTGTAGAATGAAGGTTATATAGATTTATTCCTTCCTCCAAAACAGACTTCACAGATTCAGGTAGAGGAGGCCTGCACAGGCAGAGAGAAAAACAGAAAAAACTGTAAGTCCTCAGCAAAGAGGATAAAAGGATATAAGCATGGCTTGTGTGGGGCCTTCAGGCATAAAATGCTGCTAAGACTGGGAAATGGGAAAGAGCTTCCTTTTGTTTATTTTAGCTATTATTTTTTCGGGTGAAGAGTGTTGGGTAGGCATATGAAGCTAACCATATTCATTACGAGACATTAAATCAAGTAATAAACTAATATAGCGTAAAGATCAACCATAGGAAGCAAAAACTGAGAGGGTAGGACAGGGATGGCATATAAAGACAAACCTGTTGCTTTCCAATAAAGGCATCTTCACAAGTGAGCCAAAACGATCTATTAGATCAGCCTCAAACTCTTTGCGGTTCTGCAAGTCGTAGGACAATCACACTATAAGATATTTACATAGGAGATATATACACCAAAACGACCTATACCAACAATACCTTGCCATCATACAAGTGGTAGAACATTAACAACACATATCCAGCATTTGGAGAAGACTTGTCAAGATTTCCCTTGAAAACGCAGAGGGAAAAAAAAAAGGAAAAAACAAAGAAACCGGCATAATTAGTTTTCACATTTCTGAGAACACTATGGATTGAATAGCCCAGGACTGAAGTAGCTTAATAGATCATTACTGGATGATTAACGCGATGAAGAACTCTGTAAATGAATACAGCAAGGGCATCAAGAGAAAATGCATTTGATTCAGTCCCTGCATATTTCTCCACACGTAAGCCATTAAACAGAGACACAATGTGCATATAAATAAGGGTTACAGTTATAACATGACATGATTATGTATTTTTTCTGAAGATATCACAATGAGGTATGGACAAGCTAAACATGTTTTCACAAAGGATACATGATACATCTAAGAAAATCATATCAACAGATAAACAAAAAATACGGTAAATATGATTTCTCAATGAACCTAACAAGGATTTCCATTCGAAACATATGGGATGAGCAAGCAATCAAAAAGCTCACAGAAACATGCAGTCATCAAATCAAATCAATACAGAACGACACTATAGCCAGCCACATATGTCATTTTGTCATGCTATGCAACAGAGCACCATTAGTACTCAGATCTCTAAAACTTCCAAGGCCACATAGGGGCTGACACATAATGTGTTCTTAGTAAAAAAAAAAACTTCTGGCATGTAATGTTCTTGGTCAATATAACTGTATAAGTTGTTAAAAAGTAAAGAAATCAGAAGACAAGTAGAAACTAAGTGGGCCCGTGGGAGAATTTTTGGAAAGGTTAATAACATCAATGAAACAACCTTCTGAATCTGGTACAACTGGTACTGCAGACGATTTTGTGCTACGACACATGTTCTCAATCTGCAGATAATTCCAAGAATGAAAAATAAACCAAGGTAAGCATCTCACCGAAATCCTGACGAGAACATCCCTCCCATCCCCAATCCCCAGATTTCTCAATGTAATAATATTATAGACAATCTTTGATTGGATAAAACCAACTCATTTTGCATGAAGAATAACCTCAATCCCAAAAATCAGAAACACTATGCAGATCCCATTGCACCATTCCCTTAGGGGAGCTTATGAACACAAGAGAAAATAAAAACCTGTGTCCAAACATCTTCATTTGGAGCATTCTTGTCAGCAAGCAGAATAGAATACGGCTTCTTGCGACGCTCGTCAGCAACCCTCGGCCAATATCTTCCTGTCAGATCAAGAAAACAGTATGGCAATAAATGACAATCTCTTGGAGAAAATAAGGTCACTGATAATTAGACCATTGTTAAACTCTGTGGTTGAAAAGTAATCACAGGATCATTTTCTGCTATGGACACATAATTTGCACTTTTGCAGCATGTGTATTGCGATTGAAAAATAACCACAGGACCATTCACTCCCAATACAACCACTGGAACTAAAGGACAAATACTCAGTGAGGTTTTTAAGAAAATGTGTTGTATAAAGAAAAGCTATAGCAAATACATTTACCACACACATATTATATCAGAACCAATACTTAATGGTTGGTCTACTCTCGCATAAGTGTTCTGAAGGTTCTAATGGGTACACGAATTGACTTCCAATTATTTCAAACAGAGAACTTGTTTTCAGACAGTTTCTTAAAAAGGAAATGATTTTTGTAGTTGAACTACTTGAGAGAAAAAATATTAACAGGACCGAGTGAGTTGAATAATTGCAAATTCCATGACATATACCAAGCTAGTAATATGGCTTAACGACCATCCTCAAAAGAAACAGCTAAAGAAAGCAAAAGATCCATGCAACATATTTAAATCAGATAATTCTTGCTTGATTAGTGTAGATCCATGATGGCTGCCAAGTACCATTTGATAAATATTTGCTAGAATGGATAATCGTTAACTGAATAATTGCAGGCAATGTATGGGAGAAAACTATGAAATAAAGAAACATGAAAAAATCAGCTCATACCTTTGATGAGATCACCCATCAAACTACGGACTGGACGATCATCACCAAGTCCTCCAGGAGCACTCAGTAGTTCTTTACAAAGGGCTGACTTAGCACAACCAGGAATTCCTAAAATAGCAAAGATCTAGGTTATAGAAATAACGAGTCTCAATAAAGAAAACAAGACAAGCATCAGAGCACCAACACATACAAACAATGATACATCAGAAGCACGTGTTCCTATCCATGTATTTCTCAGGTATTGGGAAAGCTGGAAAAGGTATCAAAAGTTGCATGTACCATGCACACGGTGGATTCATAATAAATGTCACTAGTTAAGAAACCATATATGCTATCACTGAATGTGTTCAAAAATTACAGTGAGTTCTATGGGACTGATAAATGGGTTTGGGTAGAACTCATCCTCAAAAGGTAGCTCAAAGGGAGAGGGTACCCAACCACACTTGTACACAATAACAGCCCAGTAACTAATCGTTGTGGGACAAAATAACTTCTAACACCCACCCTCACGCACAGCGTGCCAAACCAAATGGGTCGGGTCCAAACCCAACATTGCCTCCAAACAAACAAAACCTAGGTGCTCTGATACCATGATAAATTGGCTTGGGTAGAACTCATCCCCAAAAGCTAGCTCAGAGGGAGAGGGTGCCCAATCCATGACAAACATAACTTCTAATATGGACAAATAAAAAGTCTAAAAAGTCAGAACCATGATATGACTAATGCATTGATATAAAAATTTGTTGTTTATGTATTCACAAACAATAATCATTTTGAATCCCTCTCTATCTAACTCTTCCTCATTTCCTCATGCAATTCAAAGATCAAAATAAGGTTGGTGGATCTATTTGTTAGTCTAATTTTTGTTTGCCTAATTTTCTCAAGCGCTGTATTTATATATCCTTCAAAACAAGGTTTCATAGTGCCTTCAGATACAATAAGAGTATAATAGGTTTGCAATTTTTTCTTTGATTTTGCAGGAATATCCTTAGTGAAATATTTTTTTTCATACAAAGAAAATAAATACCTATGTCAAAACCAGTTTCCTCAATGACTTTATCTCTTATAATTAGACATTCATGAATACCAGGTTTCTGTAACTCTTAATTAAAGTCCAATAAGTAGTTTTAGGAACTTGTTACAGGTAAAAGGAACTACTCAGAATGCAATTGTTCAGTAACAATCACATTGTCAGCCTTCGGTTCTATTTTCTTCTCTAAACAATGCAATCACAGTGCTGAATATTATTTCATTTCATTTCATTCCACAGAAATGAAAGAAGTAACCTAAGCACAGGAAAGGGTGGTGGAAACTAGCACAAGTCTGTACCTGGAAAGAAAACAATGAGTCCTTCATCCTTCCTGATAGCTTCCTTCACTATGGTAGTTGGACTTGAGGGCATATCTTTCTCTTGATCAAGATCACCTTCTTCGTCTCTGCCTCCATCAATAAGGGCCATAAAATCTTCAGATCTCACCAAACTTCCAGCAGATCCTATCAGAGTCTGATTTTGTGGGCTGCGCTTAGCATACTGTTCAAGGAATGGCTCAGCTTCACTAAGGTATGTAGAGGAAGAGAGCTGCTTGTTTCCATATTTTCTACGAATAAATACAGCCCTTGACAGAGACCAAAAGAAATAATAAATACTGCATCAGTATTACAATTTAAAACTTCTAAGGGAATCATGCACGGAAAATTCCAGGTAATACCATTCATCCAGCATCTTGGTCAGCTCTCTTTGTTTGGTAGTTGAAGTATTCCATTTCTGCATTTGCCTAGTAAATGAACATATAACAATCATAGGTACATGAAAAGAACAAAACAGAGATACTAGTCGTCTTTGGTCTCTAAAAGCTTGATAATTTTCACAAATTCTCCTATATTAAAAGATAGAATACAACAGACAAATGAAAAAAGGATGCAACATTATAATCTAGTAAGACAGCGTTATTCTTTAACGCAGGTTAATGCATAAGTTCCTTGACGTAAATGAAATATATACACACACTTGGAAGTCATAGCAGAAGGTAGGTCATAACCCACTATTGCACAAGTTTATGTACATGAATAATTGAATATTATATCAAGCTGAAAAATAGTTTAAAAATAGTAATGCTGGCAAATCCAGGTGAAGTCTTCTAACATATTTCTTTAAGAGTTGGAACCAGGATTATTCATCGAAACAATGCAAAAGTTATCAAGAGAGAAAAGACGTAATCTTTAGATTTTTCATATTGAACAACTTGGACAAAATTGCTCAGTATCATTTTGCACATACAACTCTGCCAGTGTAGGGCCTTTTGAGAAGCTTACCTAAGGTAGTAGGCCTTATAAGCAGCTGGACCTTGTTTAAAAAGAACTTGCAAGCCATTCCGAATCAAGAAAGTCCTTAACTGCACGTTAAAAATAATAAGAGAATATAAATGGTTGTTTTTTTTTATAAATGATCCTTTATCACCCCAGAACTCGGTGGGCATAAATAAAATACATGTAATTCAAGCATTATATAACAAATAAAAGATATAAATCCAGAGAGGCAACAAAAACATTATAATTCTCTGGTACAATTTCAGACTTTGCTGCACTGCTCCAGAAACTAAAATTCAACAAGCAACATACTTCATTGTGGTATTAATCAACTGCCAACATCACCGAACAAACTTAATGGCGGAAGATTTTTCAATAATACTTGTAGGTCTCAACACATGACATAGAATGGAACCAGTTACATAGGTTTAGCAGACTGACTCATTTCAATCTGTGCATCTTGCCTAACAAACTTTAGTAAGACCATCTGTGCGCGTCACTTGCAAGTTGCAGCAAAATTAAAATATATCACAAGGAATCTTACATAAGATTCAACCGCTAAGAATATGATTGACATTCTATCATATGAAGTGCAAAAGACTAAGTTATATATAAAAGCAACTAAAAGCATTGCAAACCTTATATGTGAGGAACTTCAACTTGATCATCAAATTGGCATCTTCATCAGCTAAACCATCTTGGGCAGAAGAACCATTTGTGCCACCACCCACATTGATTTCCGGGGAGAACTCCGTTGTACTCTCCTTAGTATCCTTGAATAAGTTCAGGTCCACAAAAAACCCTGAAAAGGCAAGAAAATTAGAAGCTGCTCTCCAAAATATTTCTAATTTACAAGCACTGGAAAAAAGGAAATAAGGAAAGACAAATGAACCAAATAAGCAATCAACACAATGAAATAATGACAGCTAAACATATATATAATAGCATGTTGTGCATAAAGAGCAAAAACACGAGAAACATGAAGCTGTATCTCAAAATAAACCCAGACTAAGAACACTGACCACAGAATACAAAAAATTATGGCGACGACCTCAGATATATAAAAATAATAAAAAATAAAACAAGAGAAGGCTATGACCCAAAAACACACTTCATATTAGTTTTCTACGTTCTCACTGAAGCCCCACATATGCATCATAGTATATGAAGTTCAGATATATAAATTGTGGTGACGACCTCTGATATATAAAAATAATAAAAAATAAAACAAGAGAAGGCTATGACCCAAAAACACACTTCATATTAGTTTTCTAGGGTTCTCACTGAATCCCCACATATGCATCATAGTATATGAATTTCTCCGTGATGATCCATACATAATATTCAAGAAATTAAGATGATCAAAGAGAGATACATCCTCTGAATTTACAAATAAATTCACATACCTCGATATAGTGGCCAAAGTCCTGGGTTGTGCCTGCAATATGAAATCTTTCATAATAAAAATCCAAAGGAAAGGTAAACTTCATGCACAATGCTAAAATCTGTCACATATGCACGAAGGAAGCCAAAGATAGATAGGGGGACATCGAAAGGCCGACCTCATCTCTTTCTGGTACCGTCTAAAAGCAGAATCAGCATGAACATGAATAACCATCTTAAAATGAAGATCATCACTTGCCAGAGAGTTGATTTTGTGAAAGTTGTGATAACACTTAAAAGAAGCAGGAAAGCGCTTTTCCTTCATCAGACGAATCATTTCCTGATGCAAGTGGTAAATATAAACTAACATCACTGAAAAGATAAAACTTGGATAGCAGATTGCCAGAACACTCCAGCATAACAAAGAAATAACAATAAATCATGCAACCAACGCAATAACTATTAGTCCTCTAGTCTGCAAAGGAGAGTACATCGCTTAATAAAACCAGGAAAATCATCGGCTAGGAGATAAATAATGGTCCAACCTTCTATCCCCAGGATCATGAACTAAAATTTCAAATGTATTGGCTTGAAGAAGTACCAACACACTTTTCCCATAAGAAAAATTAAAAAATTCACCACACCAAAAAACAGCAGGAAGCAACAATAATGGGAGCTTGCCTGTAATTTTGTCGTGGAATAATCTGCAGGGCGTGCTTGAAGAAATTTTGACACGACAGATTTATCGGCGTTTCTTGAATGGCCTTCAGATGCACCAGTCCCAAACCAATCGGCATGATTTGGACAAAAAGAGGTACCAACGCTGTCGAGAAGTGCCTTTATTTGCTGTAAATTATAAAGGGAAAAAAGTAAATAAAAGAATATAAATTCGCAGAACAAATTATAGATACTACAAAAATTAATGTATAATATATATAACACGCACCTGCTTCTCATCGATTCTATTCGCAGCGCATATTTCCCTCAAGCTGGATCCTGACTCAGCTGATATACAATTGACAAACACAAATAAAAATATCAAGAGTAAAACCAACATCAAGAAAGGTACAGAAAGTCATTATCAGCTGTGAATGTAAGGGGACGAAAAATAACCGGGGATCATGCATTGACAAGGAAATGAGAAGACCAACAACAAGGTCGCTCTTGGCATTAATATGTGGAAGAGGAAAAATAAATAAATTTCCATCTCTTACGATAAACATCAGGATCATTCTTTCCGGTCAACTAGTTATCCTTACGCAGTTTTAAATAAAAGAAGGAAAGCTTCAGTTCGGTCGCACCTATGCATACACACATTTAGACACCCCCATACATGCACACACAAACTCAACAAACAATCCACTCATGATGTTAAATTGCATCATGAACTCTTGACATTTACCGACTCCCCAAAATGATAAATCAAATCAAGATCTCAAAATGACTTAAAGCAAGATAGTTAAAGAAGTATTAGAAAATGATGACTCAAAATTGAATGCTTATCCCGCATCATTTTCTACGTGACACAGTTGGTAAGAGTCGCTGCAAAATAATTGATGCCTGCTTGTAAAAGCTTAAGTTGATGCCCGATAGAGATTAAAGTTCAAGTCTTCAAGAGTTGCATAACATATTAAATAGTCTACTACACTCCCACCTGCCCTCACAGCACATGCTCTTCTTTCCTCTGAAGACCTAAAAAATTGCGATGTTTTTCCCTTCTTCATGATTTTGAGGTGTAGTGTGTGTGCATGGTTGAATAGGGTGAGAGAGTATTGGAAGACCTTCTATTTGATGGGGATATGCTATTATATTCATAGTTACCTCTTTACAATCACAAATGCTCTTTTATAAGTGGCAGATGCAAGTTGTATCATAGACACTCTAAAGGAAACTAAAACTGACCCTATGTAACTTATGCGATGGAGCAGAAGATAATAACCCCTAAATTCTCTTCAAAGCTTAATACCACTAATTTATGAACTCTATTGTACTTGATCAACAGCTTTAACAACCATTTTTATGAAAGTGCATGGTCCCTTGGATTATTTTCTGCAGAAAAGAAAGATTTGAACAAAATCTTCTTACCTCCCTCCATTGGTGGCGGCAGAGGATAGTCCTGTAAAACCTGCTCCAAATGTTCTGAGCTATCGCGGCTCACAATCCGAGCCACCAGACCTTCCAAGATTTCACCCTGCACCTTTATATGATCTTTTGATCCTGCAGGTAAAATGACAGAGGTTGGCTTTGGCAAGCAGGCAACCGTATTTTATTATATACATAAATAACCAAGTTATGGTTAGCCATTAACAGGGACGAGTGCAGGCAAGAAGTATGACATACATAACAAAATTATAAACTGCATGGTAAACTACATGGTTATTAGCCGATAAACTCTTGGTATCTGATTCTTAGATATTAATTTCAGTGGACAACTGACAATAATCTTATCAACGGAATAACAGGCATTCAGGATACAAATTCTACTATGTAACTGATTCAATGGTAAAGGATGTGGTGAAGATGGAGAAATCCACAGAAGAACATAAAGAAAAAGACAAATCATGCATGACCCCACATTGTAAGCAAAGGATGCACACATCAAGATGCATAACAATTCACTGGAAGCTCCTCTGACTGATAAAAAGATGGCGTAAAGGTAGCTTAACGAACAAGCTCAGAAACAGGTGAGGTCAGAAGAGTACATCTGTAGAAACTGACGCTTCAAAATATCAATCAACATCAAATTCAGTCAAATTAATGAAATCATACTCATCAGCTGACAAAAAATAAAACATGATAATTTGACAACTTCTGCGGAGGCCACAAATGAAATGTAAAATTCCACTTAGTATCAAAATAAAGTTACCGGGTACAGATATATCTGCAACTTCATCAAGTGCCTTACATACAGAAGAGGCTATTCCTTCCTCACATAGAGCATCAAAAGCAGCGAAAAATGATGCTGCCGACTTCCTGAAATGGAGGAACAATGTAACAATGCATAAGACAACCAGAATTCAGTGTGCAGCACAGGGCTGCGAACATCAGACAGTTTTCTAGACCTCCACGCTTATGCTGTAATAACACTACCATTTCCCATGTTTAGAGCACCTCCAATTTGTCAAAAAAAATAACGAGACACAATATTAACCAAGAAATTTTTTTTGCTCTATAATATATCACATGTTCTTGTCCAGGGGTAAAAAGAATTAGCATAATCGATTTCGGATACCCAAAATCCTCCAGAAGGGTCAAACATTGTCAATTGAGTGAGAAAACAGCTAGCAGGTCAAAAACTAAAATTCACCTTGTTGAGAATAACCACACATGATTGGTTGGCAGACGCCATTTTCTGCAAAAGGCAATAATCTCAGGAGTGGAATAGAATTTTGGTTTTCCACAGCCCAATTCTGTGATTGCAGTCACAACCGCTGCCAACATGCAAAATAGTTCAGCAATATGCATGCAGATAAAACCTTTTACAAATATTAACAAGAAAGTCGAAATTGAATTCATTATTACATTTCATACTTTCAAAAATCTACAGGCATATATAAACTGAATGGTAAGCCAAAACGGGCAGCAATAATACGTCTTTCAGACCACGTGTGGCAGAAAAAAGTTCGTTAGCTCCCACCCGATAACAATATAACCAGAGAAATTTTACAGCTTATTTGCATCAATATTCAGAGTATGTGTTAACTTGAAATCTTGAACAAGAGTTATCATATATAAATGGCCTTCTACTTATTTGAGGGAACTGCGTGATAAAAGAACATTTTTTCTCATTTATAGGAACTGGCTAGTACAGCTACAGCTGAATAAGGATTGTCACGAAGAGAATCAAATAAAATTCCTGAATATGGTGCCACGAATTGTACAATTAGCAAAGTTGGCGTTCACTAGGCGGCAAGCTGGGGCCTAGGGCCTAGGGCCTAGACAAGATTGTAAATTATTGATCAATTTATTTATTTGATCATAATAGGTAATTCACAAGACATTTTATATGAAATATAATAATCAATACGGTCAAATAAAAAGATTGTCCAAAACATATATTATTCATAACAATTTTACTATTTCACATGATTATTATTTTTTCAATTTTACAATATTGTCTATCCACGTCGGTGTTATCGATGGTGGATTGAGGCGAGCCAAAAAAACACCATATATATGGTGGATGGCGTGGCGGAAGACATGGACTAATATATATACATAAATATATATATATATATATATAAATATATATATATATATATAAATATATATTTCTTATGTATACTTATACACCATCACACATATCTATACGTGTATAACTCCATCATAAAAGCTTGAAACATGTCAATAAATACATAATAATAACATTAGCTACATAAGGTTTTGAGAAATCAAAGCAAAAGAAATAAGTAAAGACTTTAATAATAAAGGACAGCCAAAAAGAGTTTTTTAACAAAAGAAAAGGCTGAAAATAAAAACAAGTACATGAAGAGTTAAAAGAAGGACAATAAAGAAAAACTGAGATTACTTTTTTATTTTATGTACAATAAAGATAGATTAAAACAAATAATAAAAAACTGAAAAAGATATAGGCAGCCAACTTATTCGGCAGCAGCAAATGCTGCTTACAAAATATTTTCGTTATGTTTTATTAAATAAAATAACTCCTCCCCAAGCAGTGCCTGCGGTTGCAAAAGGAAATTGTACCTTTTTTCTAATTTTTTAAGTTCAAAGTGATCTCGGAAATAAAAAGAGCACAAAATAATGGACAAGAGAGAGAGAGAGAGAGAGAGAGTAGAGAACAGGAAAAAGGACAAAAAGGAAGAGAGAAAATGAGAAATAATGGTTGACGGAGGTTCAATCGTCGGAGCACAGTTTGACGAAAGAAGGGCTCTCTTCACCTTTCACTTTCTCACAGAAAGCAGCAATTATGGTTGGCCAAGGTACAAATCTATTAGAAATCTTGGCTGATTTTGGCAAATCAGCCAGGCAATTACTTTTCCTTGTATTTGAGATCATGGAAACGGCAATTTCTGCCATCAGCGCCCCACCACCATGCTTATGGCGGCCACAACGGGGCCACTATTGCAAACACGTCACAAGGCAGTCATTATATGACAGCCAGGCTAAAATCCGTCACGCCATACAACCATGGCCGCTATTTAACAACACAATTCATTAATAAAAATCAGAATTTATTTTGTTTATTTTGAAAATAAATTAGAAAGTGTGAAAGTAATATACACAGGAACCTAGGCAACGCCTAGACCACCTAGGACTCCAACTAACCCACCTAGACATGGTCAACTTCACAGCCACCTAGACGGCGCCTAACTACCCGAGCAACTAGACGAGCCGCCTAGATGAGGATCGGGGCGCATGGGTGCCACGGGCGCGTAGTCCAATTTTTAGAACACCGATAATTAGAAAAATGATTCTTAAGCATTTCAGCAGAATCTTCAATCTTCAACCAGTTTCAGAAATTATTCACGAAAGGCATATCTTCATGAAGGTGAATTAAGGAGTAAATAAATATTATTGTTATCCTCTTACCATAATCTTCACGAGGACGTTGTCCATGATCTCCCAGTACTGCTGTAACCAGCTCCATGGATATGCACATGCGATTACGCTACAGCAAAAAAGTAAATTTTACTTTGAGACCACAAGGAGAAACCATTAATATAACTTATATGAATGTTCTGCACCATGCATGTGTGGATCGGAACATTTTCACATGCCCATAAGTGTATCTAGAATCTCATATGTTACTGTATTAAGTGTATCTAGAATACTGAAATTCGTATAACGATGCATCCGTTAAGGCAAAAAAAGTGGGCAACTTTAAACATATCTAGGACAAGGGATAAACGATCTAACAGCTACATAAGATAAGAAGTCTATTTTTTTTTTTTAAATCGTTGAATCACTACCGATCACCAATGTGTCTCAAATGTTGGCAAACAAAAGAATTCTGAGAAACTTCATCGACATAACTTAAGTTATAACAAAAATCATTCTCTTGGTATTTACCTCAAGGAAGTCATTGAATTCAGCTTGCTTCTTGAGGGCTTGTGAACCCCATGCTTCACGGAACATCCGTCCAAGTACAAACACCCCAACAGCAGAGTAACTGTAATATAAATGGAATTATAAGCTGTAGTGTATAACAGAGAATGGAATGAAAGACCTCAGATCACCAGCTATTTCTTCTTATGTTAAGGCATAATGCTTGTGTAATAAATAGTGGTTCAGATACATAGTCTGTGTTTCTGAATAGTTAGAGACGGAACATAGTTAATTTAGTGTCAACTTACATCTTAATTTTTTCTTTTAGCTTAACTACTTATTTTCACTAGAGTTTGACTACTCTTATTTGTAATGTTAACAATTTTAGAAATTCCCGTCAACCTTACAACATTCTTATCTTGGGTGTCATCTTCTTTCTCATCTACTTTGCATTTATTCCTACTTCAATTTATACTACAAGGCCCACCACCAATATGAAGAAGGTTATGGAACATAAGTATCAGGACTTACCCAAACAACAGCAAATGTCCTAACATAATATTTGAATTTTGTAATTATTCCATCACAAACAACTGGTTCTGAGTCACACAGCCAATTATTCGAGTACGTGACTGGGCGAATCAAAGAATCTTAAATAATAGTTTGAAAACAAAATGCAGTCACAGTCATCTCCTACAATCACCAGAAACAATATCTAAGCAGCTGTAGTCAGTATTTGCAGTCATCTGCATCACTGAATCTAATGATAAATCTTTAAACAAAAGTTAAAGACCAATACGATAATCTAGGAAATGAGATTTATTGGATATTTTTCATCATCATGCTTGTGAGACTAAAAGTTTGTTGTTTAATTTAACTGGAACTTCGTAATAAATTTCTACAACTGCCAAGGCAAAAATGGTCCCTGTCGCTGTAATAGAGTGTGTGGATTAACAGGTTTGACAAAAAGCATTGTTTTGTCTTGATATCAAAGCAATTACATTAAATAATTACCATGAAATAATGAAAAGGAATGTGAACAAAAAATATTTGAAAAAGCACCAAAATCCTTTAAAAAAGGAAAATAAAAAACAGAGAAAGAAAAAACAATGAAAAAGGAGGATGCAGGGGCCCATTAAAGATGGACTTACATATTCCCATAGCTGTTCTTTGCATATGCTCCACCTTCATGTCCAGCGTACATGAAAAGTGAACCAGAGTGTTTGAGTGAAACCTGTTAATTACCAAATGTTAGGGGGAGGAACGATGAAAAAAACGATTGCGCAAAATGATAAGGCAATATCATTAAGCTAAAGCAAGGAACAAAAAGACAAGCCAATAATAAATGAATTATAAACCATAAATTGTTCTGTACCAAAGAGGCAGAAGAAAGAAGTGGAACAAATATGCCATTGGCCTACCTCCAATGTAGCTAAGCCTTTGGATACCATCTCTATCATCCTTGTTCTAACCTGCGACATAAACATTTAAAAAGATGTTGAGCAGGTTAATCTCAGCACTCAAAACAATCTTGTTTCCGAACATAAAATCGGTTTTCCGTTGCTGAAGATATTACAGAATGACACAATAAAATTTTCACAAATATCTAATAACTGGTGACAAGGCATTAGACCATAAAGTTCACTTGAAAAAATGAAACAACAAATTCGTGCATGGGAGTGGGACAGCCTTACCTCTTGATCAGACTTCTCATTCTCGAACTTCGGATAAAAAGTTGCTCTAACTTGCGCACGCGAGTATGTCGATTTGTCCACCGTGAAATTCTCCAATAGTTTACCACTAAACAATTCATTGATGTCAACTTTACTTTTCTCGACGGGCTTCGTTCCAGATCCATGGTCGAGGACTTTCGCCTGATCAGCTGGTGTTTTCTCAGCTACCGTTCCATATGACCTAGGTTTCCATAGGGCTTTCTGTCCGTGAACAGGTGCATGACTTGCCATACCAATGCTTCCAAACTGTATCGATGGTGGTACTGACACAACAACATCATGCTCTTTCCTGTTTGCTGCAGCACTCGAAGTGTTAAGCCTGTCAGCAACAGCTTCACTGTCTGCATTTGAGAAACCTCCCGTCGCCGATGATGAGGTAGACCGGTTACTGGGTTTAGGCTTCTCCACCCATCGTTGCTCTTTAGAACCTCCCCTACGCTGAATTTCATAAATTTTAATCCAATTTCCACCAAAGTTGGTTTCCAATGTGAACAGAATTTTAGTAATATTTAGATTTGAAACGAGAAAAACACCTCGTAAACGTCATGAAGGGGAAAAAGACTATGCCAAAAAAATATTCACATTCTTATGCCCCAGTAAACGAAATACCAAGCATAGAAGTAAACACTTGGTAGCCAAATTACAAATCGCTGCATTGAGGACTACCAACATCAGCAGATTGGTGATAAATGCTTGAAAATAAGGAAAAAAAAAGTATGACCAACAATAACTGAACACCTAGACAATACACAATACAGGATCACACATGATCATCAGACAACAGCCTTACAAGTAACATTTCGGCAAACTAGGCTCCACGGGATGAAAAATTCAATTATTGCCGAACAATAGCATAATATCTTGCATATCGTAAACACAGATATACTGGAAAGCCAAAGAAAAGAGTAACGTTCACAGAAGCATATCAGCGAAAAGGCAGGGCATGAAACTCACCTGGTTGCGAGGCATGGTCAAGAGAAGGCTCGAAACGCGAGTGTGAGGCAGATAACAAGGGCGATATAAAGAAAAGCTTCTGAAAGAAACGGGCGGAGGAGTATTCAACACACGAGCAAAATCGCCAACGAGTCTCAAGGAAACCGACATTCAACGTAATAGCAAGCTGGTGAAGCTATAGGGGAATCAAGGGGGGCTATAAATAGACCAAAAGAAAATACAGATTAAAAAAAATGCATATAAAAAATCAAATCCAATATTGGGAAAGAGGCATGAGATTAAATCCTAAATCACCAGCCTTGTCTTGTTCGTCTCTACAGTAAAAAAATAATTTGAATTTGAAAAGTAAACCTCACTGTGAATGTGACCGTGCGACGCCACAAACTCCTCAGACACTGGAAAATTGGAAATCTACATTATAAAATAATAATCACAAGTTAATAAACGCGTATTTTTATGAAAGCCAAAGCAACAAATGAAATAATAGTTTGGGACATTGCAGAAGTGGGGAAAACAGCCACAGGTTGTATTATGGGGCTGAAACCAATTGTTGACAAACAGTTGTAGGGATTGTTTAAAAAACAGGAAAAGTAAATTAGGGAGAACAAAGTATTTGGGCATAATCTCTTGGAAACTCGTCTCTCTCCCACTCCCTATCAGTTTCCTGAAATTGGGCGACAGAAAAAATGTACAAAACGCTTACTCAAACACTGAAACACAGAACACGCACCACACGCGAAGGCAGGCAGGCTCGGCGGCGTTGTGCGGATTTTGGGAAAGCGCCGTGCTGAAAAATGGATGGGACAAAACGCATATTTGTATTGGTAGCTACGTGCTTTAATTTATTTTCGGAGGTGATTTCATAGGATAAATCTCTATCAGATAATCCCCATATCTTATATTTACTGGGAGGCTAATCGCCGTGCAGCGCACGGCTGAGGCCATGACCTAGTATATTTTATATAATTTTTTGTTTGTCTATTTTTATATATTTTCTAGATTTTATAATCATTTTAAAAAAGTATATTGCAATATATTTTGGCTATTCCATTTACTAGTGCAACACTCATATATTATACGGGTATTTGTTAGAAAATTTATTTTTAAAACTAATGAGAAATAGTGTGTAAAATTTAAGTGCTTTTTTTACGAAACACATATATTATTATATATTTTAAAATAGTATTTGTTACTTGTGCAACTTACATGTGTTACATTATTATAATAATTTATGTAACTTATACAGTGACGGATCTAGGAATTTTATTCAAGTGAGTCCAATTTCAAATGTTAAATAACAAATTTATAATTTAAGTCGAAACACTCATTTCATATAAAAAGTATTTGCTATAAATATAAATACTGAAATATGTATTATCAAGTTTTTAAAAACTTAGAATCTATATCACCCTCAAACTTTAAATATATATATATATATGAGATTTTATGTATTTATAATTCAAATTCAACATCTATAACTTATGAAAAATTATGTTTTTTAGTTGAAAAAATTGATATAAATTGTACTATTGCAGCATATTGCATAACACTTTTGTTGAAGAAAGTTTAACAAATGAACATTTTTTAAGAAATATAATGAAGCTAAAAATATGTGATTAAATAAAGAAAGTAAAAAATAAATATTGAAAAATATAACAATCCAACCAAATACTCGATTTTATAAATCACTAAATCTATTTACAATTAAGAGACCGAATGAGTAAAACGTTATAAACATTTTCAAAAACTTATCTAAAAATATAAAATATAAAGGTTATTGGTACATTTTTCAATAAATAAATAATACTATTAATTTCAATTAAAATAGCATAGAAAATAAATTTTTATTAATAATATATTGTAAATATTTTTTGCATTTTTATATATAATATATAATGGGGTTCATGGCCCCCTCTGGGCCCCATGTGGCTCCGTGCCTGAACTTATATCATATAATTATTTCAAACATAAATACATTAATTGATAAATAATTTTATTTTTTAAATTAATATATTAATTGATAAATATTTTATATTTAAACTTAAATAATAACAACAACAAAACCTGTTTTAGTTTTTCAAATACTTTTTGAAAAAATATGTTATTCCCCTTATATATTAATTCAAAACGTGCTGAGGCTAAGTGACAGACTAATACGCTTTGGAATCCTACATGTCACAATATCGTGCTTTGTATTTAGGTTCGGATAAAAAATTTGGAAACGAAATTGGCTTGGAAAATGCCATAAATAATTTTTCCACCATGCATCATTGCTTCCCACCAATCTCTCTTTCATTACCAAATTTGTTTTGAATTTACAGATCACACAAATATTTCTTCCTTATTTCATTTTTCCACTTTAAAGATCACTTGAATTTAATCATAGAGTTAAACATTGGATCTTTTATTTGACAAGTGATCAATTCCGAGTTAACAATATTTTTTTTTAATAAGTGAGTTAACAATATTTTATTTGTTAATTATTTTTTTTATATTCTTTTATTTGGTAATTGAGTTAATTAACACCATATCTACATTATATTTTTTATGTTCTTTTATTTGATAATTGAATTAACAATGTTTCCAAATTTTTTACTCACACTCCAAAATCTTGAATGAATTCTTACGGGATTCTAGCACTATATTCTAATGAGATTTCTTCCATCTATTTTTTTTATATATACCACAATACTAAATTCTTTTACTTTTTTTGTCAAATTATTTTTTCATACACTCGTGCAGTCCACGGATATCGTACTAGTTATTTATATTTAAAACGACACCATCACTTACACGACTTACCATCTTATATTATATATATTTATAATTTATGTCAGATAACTATTTTGTAGTTAAGTTAGTTTAATAATTTTATATTTTTGAATTAATATTAATAGGTAATTTAATTTTAATTATAAATATAAATAAAATTACATATTTATTTTGTATATATAAATAGATGTCAAATCAAAGCTCATCAAGACATGATCAATTTAATAATAGATTTATTAACTTTTAAATATATTTATAATTTAAGTTAGTAAATGTGCTATAATTTTAAAAGAAAGATTGGATAATATTATATCTTATAAATCACGTTTACAATTAGACATAGTATTATAACACGATTAATGCTCTTAAATTAATCATAAATATCTAGTTTATTTCTGGATATTCCAAGCCTAGTTTTGGATTGGAAATAAATTAAAATTTATCCAAGTCAAACAACAAGGTTTAAAATATTGCCACATAGGATTCCAAAAGGTGCAAGCCTGCCACTTAGGCTCAACACATTAGGGAATTATATAGAGGGGATTTCTATACAACATGTGTCTAAAATTTGTTACTAATCAATAAGAATCTTATATAGCAAAAATGTATCACATAATTTGAACGATCAAAATATAATAATGTAAATTGCAATTGTATTTGTTCACGTAACCTAAATCCCCAAATTCGCTCCAATCGTTGTCCATCTTCCTAGTGTGTCTTCCCCGGCAGGCAGCCAGGCCCTTTGCCAGTGGACGACCCTTAATCGCACCGCCTTTGCCCTTTTGTGTTGCCATTATCAACTCCCACCGGTGGAGGATGACTACCACCCGACGGTCGAGTGTCGTCGTTCTCATGTTGCCGATTGAGGGGGAGGTTTGTCGGCCTTACCGGTCTCGAGGTGGTGCGGGGTGGTGGTGCAGGGTTGGGGCTTGGGGTGGCGCAGCCGCTCACGATTTCGATGACAGGGCAGAAGGTGCTGAGGAGTGGCGACTTCTTGCCCTTGTTCACATGTTCTCTGGTGTGGAGTGGATGGGAGATCGGCGTTGTGGACCTTGGACGGTGGTGTTGGCCGGGTTCGGGGCGGTGGTGGTGTGGGAGTGTGGGTTGTTGCTCTTCCGGCTGTGGGTCGGGTTCTTCTCCATGGAGTACTTCAAGGTCTTTGGTTCCGGCTTCAATTAGGTGTTTTGGAAGTTTCAAGAGCCGGTTATTGGATTGCAGTCTAGTCTTTTGGGTGGTCGACTTGGATTCTACTGGTGCATTGTGCTAGGCTTGGTTTGTCTGCAAGGGGAAGGAAATTTTTGTTTTTTTCGTTTAGTTTAGCTTGTTTGTTCTGTGTGTCTGGTTTTGTTCGTGTTTATTGTTGTGCTTTGGGTTGTGTTTTCTTCCGAGTGGGAGTGTGTTATTCTCCTGTTGGGAGCATGTTATTCTCTTGTTGGGAGCTATGTAGTTTATTGTGTTGTGGGTGCGTTAGTGTAGTTGCTTCTAGGCTACCTCTGTGAAAGTCTCATGGATTTAGTTGTTTGGCTGCTTTACGTGGTTTTTGGTTTTATTNTTTTTTTCTTGTAGATAAATGTATTGCAAATATATTCAATTGCATATAATATGTTATGTGGAAAAATCTCCGCTAGAGATTAGAAAGCCTGAAAGTTGAAAGATGAAGTGAGTGATGTTTTAAAAAAGAGTCTCTAGTTTATCAAACTCTCATTATAATGTAAACCAATTTGTAACGCCCCGAATATATATTACTATTTATGGAGCTCGACTTTATTTCCATAAATAGTCAGTTTCCTTATTTGATTCATTTAATTATTATTATATGCATTAAATCAAGTAATTAGTAATAAGTCTAAGCCATAGAGAATTTATTCGATTTTGGATTATTAAAATCGGATTTATTTAGCCCAAGTATCGGTTTTATTTTTAAGGTAAAACCGAGCCTTCGAAATAATAAAAAATTTCCTTAAGTTGGGCTGAAGCCCAACAATCGAGCGAGTCCAATTATAATCGGCTTATTTATTTATTCCAGCTCATTTAATTAAATCGAGCCCAAGTTCGATTTTAATTTAGCCCATTTAAAAATCGAGCCTATGTCGATTTTTAAATTTGAACCCAATTATTTTATTAGAATTGACCGACTAATTTATTTAGTCCAAGTCTGATTAATTCTCTTAGCCGAGCATTTAATTCATTAGTCAATATTCGCTTTGATCGAGCCTAAGTCAAATTAAATTCACTAGCTAGATTTTTGGATTTTAAAAGCCCAAGTCAAAGCCCAACAAGTGTTCAAAACCCTATCACATTTCCATCTATAAATACAGCACATTTCCTAGCCCACATTCCTCATTTCCAAACATAAAACCCTAGATCTATTATCTTCTACATCATTCCTTAGCAAATCCATAGTAAAATACATCATTTCTTAGCTAGAAAATCAAGAACAAGCTCACCATCACCTTCATTTACATAAAATCTAGCCACTTTCACGTTCTCCGGCAAGAACTCTAGTCGTCGGTGAGCCCTAGGCCAGCCCAGCTCAGCCCCGTCGCACCCAGGCCCGTCCAGCTCGTCAGGCCCGCTCCCAGCCTCTGTCCGCACAGCTCCAGGCCTAGTCCGACGCTGCAAGACGCTGCCCGTCCGTACCACACGCTCCCAGCATCCGTACCGCGCCCCAGGCCAACGTACGCGTGCGTCCGGTGACCAGCGTGTAGATCCGTGCGCCCGCGTCAGTACTGCACGTCCCAACAGCAGATCCACGGCCCGAATAGCCCCAACAGCCCACAAGCCTCATTTTCAGCAGCCTTCCTCATTTTGATTTTTATTTTGAGTGCATATCTGAGGTATAAGGCTAAATCTATATTCTATGGCATTAGATATGAATTATAGTTAATTATAAAAATAGGTTTGAACATATTCGAGCTGGATATGAATTTAAATGATTTTATAGGATTAAATAGATAAAAGTTCGTATTATATTCATGGCTGATGAGAAAAATGCGAAACCAATTGGATAAATTCTATCTTGATATCTTGAGTCTTAGGTTTTAATTTCGTGAATTTTGGTGCCCGTTGGCTATAAGAACCAGATTTGTGATTATAGAGCCGAAATGCCCAATTTTTGTTAACTGCGTTAGGGGCTTCATATTGCTATGATAAAATTCCTATAAACATATAAATGATGAGGAGTGTGTGGCTAAAATTTCATAAGTTTGGGATGTCGTTTGATATAGATTAAAAATCGGGACTTTAGCCGATTAATGCAATAATTTTAGAAATTAGTCCGGTTGCGATTTAGCTGCAGTTGTTGGATATAAAATCCTCATAAATCACGTAGTACTTATGATTTAACTATCGGTTTAAAATGAGTTAAGTTTTTCGGGAATCGAGAACTCTAGTTTTATCCGATTCGGATAACCGGGTAAATTTTAGATCCGAGTTTAATCGCCCGAACCCAAGCTCCGTTTAAATAACTTTAGACGTCATAAGCTTATAAATGAGTCCTTTGGTGTCGGGATGTGGTCGGTCGGCCGTTAGTCGCCGACGGGACCATAACCGAGCCTAAGAAGGCTATCGAGGCCGTAGCAATCAGAATTTTCCCACCGACGTGTATTAATACGTATCCTTAACGTGTTTCGATGTCCCGGACACGTGTTCGACCCTCGTCCGACCGTTGGAGCCGAACCACCGAGTGCGTGCCCGTGCACCGAGTCCGAGTCGAACCACCGAGTGCGTGCCCATGCACCGAGTCCGTCCGATACACCGTCAACGCATTGTTTCTATTAGCCGTGGTCCAAGAATGCACCTGCGTCAGTGACCGTGGCACCATTTCCAACCCGTGCATCGAAAAGCCACGTTAGTTGTGTTCGTGCAGGCCCCAAGTTGCCATGCCGAACCCGGACCACGATTGAGCTGAGCTGCACATATCCAGCGAATGATCAACCGGTTCCGAGTGAGCCGTCGTGTAAGCCTTGAACCAAATTTATATATTAGCTCGACTTTATTTTTCAGAAATAGTAAGTTCATAATTATACCGTATTTTATTTATCATTAATCGCATAATTTATTAAATTTTGAAGTCTAAGCCATGGAGAAAACATTCGAACTATTATTTCGGAAACGAGATAAAATTCTAAGTCGAAGTCTCAATTTATAATTCAATCAATTATTAGAAAAGTCGAAAATTTATTTAATTTCCGAATGAGCCCAATTTTGGGCCCTTTTAAGTGAGCAATTTTAATCCGACCACCCGGCCCAATAATCGAGCCATCATTTTTAGTATTTCGTCCCAACCAAATTATTTAGTACAAGTCCCGTCATATTTAATTTAGCCGAACATTTTAATTACTTGGCCCAAGTAGTATTTTAAAGACCAAGTAGCATTTCATGTGCAAGCTCAAGCCCAACTACCAAAACCCTAAAGTTATCCACCTCTACCTATAAATGGAACACACAAACCCTAGCCCACATCTCAATTTCCATCATCTTCCCAACATCTTCATAGCAAAGAATAGCCCTTCACCTTCAAAAAATCAAGCCAGCCACCTTGCTTTTCCGGTGAACCTCCGACCGGCGAGCTTCCGTTTTCGGCATCTGGAACCGAGTCCAAACTCGCCCTGCCGGCAAGCCCATGTCCAAGCCGAGCTCCCGTCGTCGTCGTTTGGTGCTGTCGCGCCGGCTAGCAATCTCTTGTCGCCGTCCTCGTCGCCGTTCAGCTCAGTCCGCACCGGCCACCCCGTTCTAGGCCCGTTCAACCCCAAACGAGTCCTGTTCCGTGCACTTGAGCCGTCCACGAGCCCACACGCGAATCGATCCGCACCAGCTCAGCCCCGATCTGATTGAACCAACACCGAACCGGATCCCTCAGCACAGAATCGAGCACCTCAGCCCCGAACTGACCAGATCCACACGACCCGACCCGATTTTAAGAAGCCGATCCATTTTCCTAGTCTTTCCCGAGTTTCGATTTTTGATTTTGGTCTTTTCTGTGGTATATTAGCTTGATCTCCTTCTCTGGTGCCTTAAGTATTTGTTAATGACCGACTTGGTTTCATGAGGTTAGAGCTAAAGACTAATCGCTTCATTTGATTAATAGTTCCTCAAAACTTAGCTCAAGTCGGTATCAGTTAAATACGTTGATTACCGACTTCCAGTTGACTGAAAGTAGAACTGACAACTTATCAGAAGCCGACAACCGACTTCACCAACATTGTGAATATGATCTTCAATATTATCCATTTATCCGACATCCGAGGAGATCGAATTTTCAAGCAAGAGGAGGTGTACATATTTGATTGGACCATCAAAACAAAAAACAATCATTGATGTTTCCTTATTCCACTACACACCGTTTTATTGAAGCTGCTTAACATTAAATGCGATGTTATCTACCTCGGATAAAAAGACAAAAGCGATCGTACTATAAATAGCAGAATTTAAGTTGTACAAAGATTTTTTGATCTTTTTCTTTTTTGGCACATTGTACACGAACTTGAAATGATCTCGGTCAAGAACAAAAAACCGACTTCCTGTACTCTTGCGATATCATCAATAAAATATAATTTTCTTTTTATCTCTGTTTAAACACACCTTGTTGTATATAATTTTAAGTTGTTAATTACATACAACAACAGTATTAATTATAATTAATTATAAAAATACTAAGTGACTATTTTGAGCTATATATGAATTAATGTGAATTTATTGGAGTAAATGGCATGAAATTCGGAATTTATTAAGTGCTGAACCGAAAAATGCGAAACTAAGTTTATAAATTCTATCTAGATAACTTGAGGCTTAGGTTTTAATTTCGTGAATTTTGGTGCCCGTTTGCTATACGAACCAGATTTGTGATTATAGAGCCGAAATGCCCGATTTTTGTTAACTGCGTTAGGGGCTTCATATTGCTGTAATAAAATTCCTATAAATATATAAATGATGAGGAATGTGTGGCTAAAATTTCATAATTTTTGGATGTCATTTGATATTAGATTAAAAATCAGGACTTTAGCCGATTAATGCAATAATTTTAGAAATTGGTCCGGCTGCGATTTAGCAGCAGTTGTTGGATATAAAATCCTCATAAATCACGTAGTAGTTATGATTTAAATATTGGTTTAAAATGAGTTATGTTTTTCGGGAATCTATAACTCTAGTTTTATCTGGTTCGAATAACCGGGTAAATTTTAGATCCGAGTTTAATCGCCCAAACCCAAGTTCCATTTAAATAACTTTAGACTTCATAAGCTTATAAATGAGTCCTTGGGTATCGGGATGTGATTGGTCGGCCGTTAGTCACCGCAGGGACCATAACCGAGCCTAAGAAGGCTATCGAGGCCGTGTGCCTCGTAGCAATCAGAATTTTTCTACCGACGTGTATTAATACGTATCCTTAACGCGTTTCGACGTCCCACACACGTGTTCGGCCCTCGTACGACCGTTGGAGCCGAACCACCGAGTGCGTGCCCGTGCACCGAGTCCGAGTCGAACCACCGAGTGCGTGCCCGTGCACCGAGTCCGTCTGATCCACCGTCAATGCGCCGTTTCTATTAGCCATGGTCAAAGCATGCCCCTGCGTCAGTGACTGTGGCACCGTTTCCAACCCGTGCATCGGAAAGCCGTGTCAGCTGTGTTCGTGCAGGCCCCAAGTTGCCATGCCGAACCCGGACCACGGTTGAGCCGAGCTGCACATATCTAGCAAATGATCAACCGGTTCCGAGTGAGCAGTCGTGTAAGCCTCGAACCAAAATTATATATTAGCTCTACTTTATTTTTCATAAATAGTAAGTTCGCAACTATGTCGTATTTTATTTATCATTAATCGCATAATTTATTAAATTTTTAAGTATAAGCCATGGAGAAAACGTTCGAACTACAATTTTGGAAACGAGATAAAATTCTAAGTCTAAGTCTCGATTTATAATTCAATCGATTATTAGAAAAGTCAAAAAAATTTTTAATTTCCGAATGAGCCCAATTTCTGGGCCCATTTAAGTGAGCCATTTTATTCCGGCTACCCGGTCCAATAACCGAGCCATCATTTTAAGTATTTCGTCCCGACCAAATTATTTAGTACAAGTCCCGTCATATTTAATTTGGCCGAACATTTTAATTACTTGGCCCGACTAGTATTTTAAAGCCTAAGTAGCATTTCATGTGCAAGCCCAAAGCCCAACTACCAAAACCTTAAAGTTATCCACCTCTACCTATAAATAGAACACACAAACCCTAGCCCACATCTCAATTTCCATCATCTTCCCAACATCTACATAGCAAAAAATAGCCCTTCACCTTCAAAAAATCCAACCAGCCACCTTGCTTTTCCGGTGAACGTCTGACCGGTGAGCTTCCATTTCTGGCATCCAGAACCGAGTCCAAACTCACCCCGCCAGCAAGCCCACGTCCAAGCTGAGCTCCGGTCGTTTGTCGTTTCGCGCCGTCGCGTGGGCCAACAAGCTCCTGCCGCCGTCCTCGTCGCTGTTCAGCTCAATCCGCCCCGGCCACCCCGTTCCAGGCCCATTCAACACCACACGAGTTCTGTTCCGTGCACCCGAGCCATCCACGAGCCCACATGCGAACCAATCCGCACCAACTCAGCCCCAATTCGATTGAATCAGCACCGAACCGGGTCCCTCAGCATAGAATCGAGCACCTCAGCCCCGAACTAACCAGATCCACACGACCCGACCCGATTTTAAGAAGTCGATCCATTTTTCTAGTCTCTCCCGAGTTTTGATTTTTGATTTTGGTCGTTTCTGTGGTATATTAGCTTGATCTCCTTCTGTGGTGCCTTAAGTATGAATTATAACTAATTATAAAAATGCTAAGTGAGGATTTTGAGCTATATATGAATTAATGTGAATTTATTGGAGTAAATGGCATGAAATTCGGAATTTATTAAGGGTTGAACTGAAAAATGCGAAACCAAGTTTACAAATTCTATCTAGATGACTTGAGGCTTAGGTTTTAATTTCGTGAATTTTGGTGCCCATTTGCTATACGAACCAGATTTGTGATTATAGAGCCGAAATGCCCGATTTTTGTTAACTGCGTTAAGGGCTTCATATTGCTGTGATAAAATTCCTATAAACATATAAATGATGAGGAGTGTGTGGCTAAAATTTCATAATTTTTGGATGTCGTTTGATATAGATTAAAAATTGGGACTTTAGCCGATTAATGCAATAGTTTTATGAATTAGTCCGGTTGCGATTTAGCTGCAGTTGTTGGATATAAAATCCTCACAAATCACGTAGTAATTATGATTTAAATATTGGTTTAAAATGAGTTAAGTTTTTTGGGAATCGAGAACTCTATTTTTATGTGGTTTTGATAACCGGGTAAATTTTAGATCCGAGTTTAATCGTTCGAACCCAAGTTCCGTTTAAATAACTTTAGACGTCATAAGCTTATAAATGAGTACTTGGGTGTCAGGAAGTGGTCGGTCGGCCGTTAGTCGCCGACGGGACCATAACCGAGCCTAAGAAGGCTATCGAGGTCGTCTGCCTCGTAGTAATCAGAATTTTCCTACCGACGTGTATTAATACGTATCCTTAACACGTTTCGACATCCCACACATGTGTTCGACCCTCGTACGACTGTTGGAGCCGAACCACCGAGTGCGTGCCCGTGCACCGAGTCCGTTCGATCCACCGTTAACGCACCATTTCTGTTAGCCGTGGTCCAAGCATGCCCCTGCGTCAGTGACCGTGGCACCGTTTCCAACCCGTGCATCGGAAAGCCGCAACAGCTGTACTCGTGCAGGCCCTAAGTTATCATGCCGAACCCGGGCCACGGTTGAGCCGAGCTGCACATATCCAGCGAATGATCATCCGGTTCCGAGTGAGCCGTCGTGTAAGCCTCGAACCAAATTTATATATTAGCTCGACTTTATTTTTCAGAAATAGTAAGTTCATAATTATGCCGTATTTTATTTATCATTAATATCATAATTTATTAAATTTTTAAGTCTAAGCCATTGAGAAAACGTTCGAACTATTATTTTGGAAACGAGATAAAATTCTAAGTCTAAGTCTCGATTTATAGTTCAATCAATTATTAGAAAAGTCGAGAATTTATTTAATTTCTGAATGAGCCCAATTTCCGGGTCAATTTAAGTGAGGCATTTTATTCCTACCACCCGGCCAATAACCAAGCCATCATTTTTAGTATTTCGACCCGACCAAATTATTTAGTCCAAGTCCCGTCATATTTAATTTGGCCGAACATTTTAATTACTTGGCTCGAGTAGTATTTTAAAGCCCAAGTAGCATTTCATGTGCAAGCCCAAGCCCAAGTACCAAAATCCTAAAGTTATCCACCTCTACCTATAAATAGAACACACAAACCCTAACCCACATCTAAATTTCCATAATCTTCCCAACATCTACATAGCAAAGAATAGCCCTTTACCTTCAAAGAATCCGGCCAGCCACCTTGCTTTTTCAGTGAACCTCCGACCAGCGAGCTTGCATTTCCGGCATGTGGAACTGAGTCTAAACTCGCCCCGCCGGCAAGCCCACGTCCAAGACGAGCTCCCGCCGTTGTCGTTTGGTGCCGTCGCACTGACCAACACGCTCCTGGCGCCGTCCTCATCGCCGTTCAGCTCAGTCCGCGTCGGCCAACCCGTTCCAGGCCCGTTCAACCCCGCACGAGTCCTGTTCCGTGCACCCGAGTCGTCCACGAGCCCACACGCGAACCGGTCTGCAGCAGCTCAGCCCCGATCCGATTGAACTAGCACCGAACTGGGTCCCTCAATACAGAATCGAGCACCTCAGCTCCGAGCTGACCAGATCCACACGACCCGACCCGATTTTGAGAAGCCAATCCATTTTCTTAGTCTTTCTCGAGTTTCGATTTTTGATTTTGGTCGTTTATGTGGTATATTATCTTGATCTCCTTCTCCGGTCCCTTAAGTATGAATTATAATTAATTATAAAAATGCTAAGTGAGGATTTTGAGCTATATATGAATTAATGTGAATTTATTTGAGTAAATGGCATGAAATTCGAAATTGATTAAGGGCAGAACCGAAAAATGCAAAATCAAGTTTATAAATTCTATCCAGCTTACTTGAGGCTTAGATTTTAAATTCGTTAATTTTGGTGCCCGTTTGCTATACGAACCGGATTTTAGAATATAGAGCCGAAATGCCCGATTTTTGTAAACGAGTTAAAGACTTCAAAATGCTGTAAATATTTTATGATAAATCTCATAATTGTTGAATATGCTGCGGTTAAAATTTCATGATTTTTGGATGACGTTTGATTAGAAATGGCCAAAACCCGAGCCAGATCGTGACCCGACCCAGCCCCCCGGGTCTCTGGTGTTGGGATTTGTGAGGATCTCGTTATGTACAAGTCACGAATTCAATAACAAACGTAAACCTATGCGCAGCGGATCTAAAGGTTTGACGTACAGAACTTACGGCTTAAAATTTATGTAGATCTGGTTGACCACGAACGGTTGACCGCAATTGATTGACCGCAAATCACGTCTTGGGTTGCACGAACAAGAACAGATCAAAATCGGATCAAACGGATGCAAACACATCAAAACGAAACTTTGTAGCCTGGGAGGTTCCGGCGGTGCGTGAGGGTGCGGGAGGCGTCGGACGGCAGCGATCTCAACGGCGATGGAAAGCCCTCGTTGAGACGGTCGTCTGGGTATGCTGTACGTCTCAATCGGACTTCCGGTTAGTTCTGTAGGTCAAAATATATTTCGTCTCGGTTTACCTACAGATCTTCTACTGTATTACTCAATACACCCTTCTTCTACTTGTATCAGTGGAGCAACAAGAAGAAGATAAAGCTCGAATGAGATCTAGAGAGAGAGGCGTGGGGCGTGTCTCACGTTAGAATGAGATTGAGATTCTCTTATCATGAGCTTAATGATGTATATATAGAGCTACAGTAGGGACCCTTAGGAGATTAGGAAAATGGCTCTTTAATTAATTAGACTAACTGTGGGCCAAGCCCACTCCTCTAATTAATTAAATAATATTAATGGGCCACCAACATTATATTATTGCACTCCCTTTTCCTAGCCCAAATTACATTTGAGACTCCAATAATAATTACTCGATTTACCTCCCCACGTTTAAGATATAATGTCCATTAATTAATTCGATTACTGACAATCAAGAATTAATTAATTTATTATTATTTCACCGAAGCTAGCGCTCGTTCATCACATTCTTATTATGCCGGAATTTAATCCACCTGCAGGGTTTAGCATAACAATCCTTCATGAACTCACTCCGGGGACATCATCAAACTAACGCACATGGTGACCGTAAATATCCTAACAGCACATCCTATATATAATAATATTACCCAAAACAGTAGGAATATTAATCCAGCGAACTGAACCTCACCCATGTGAATCAAAGTAATATATATTATATATATCTGCCTGTTTAATATCTTACGGGTTAAGAGAACGCAGTAATTAACCGAGGCCTAGTTCATTTACGACGATCAGTATAAAATGAACTTCTCCTCTCTGGGATCCTGTTCAATACATAAATGTACTAGTGCAACTAATCAGTCAAGACAAACTGTACAGTTGACACTACAACCGTTCGGATGGGGTGTTCATGTCCATCTAGGTTGTGAACAACTATTCTTGTTCGCAAGTGACTGATAGAGTGATCTTCGGTTCGCCCGATGACGACCCACCCTATCTAAGTGCAGAACAACAGAACGTAGAACTTGTTTAATCTAACATGATTCTCATTCATAAAGGGTAAATGTGTAATAACATGCAAAACCAAGCTTTCAGTATATAACACTAACACTGGGTTGGGTTTCATGGACCCTAAACTGGCACGAACACATGCTTGTGTCGAGTCCATGACCTGGTTAATAGGGCCGGGCCGGGTCCGAGTCCGTACCAGGTCAGGTCCGTGCCGTCATTTTTTAAAGAAAAAAATATAGAATAATATAAAAAAAATAAAAAACTAAAAAAAATGAGTCATTGGTGCGGACCCGGCCCGCCGGGCCAGGGTCATGAAATAATGACCATAAAATGGCCCGTCAAAAATTTGGTCCGGCCTCGGACCCGTGGTCAACGGGTTTGACCAGGCCCGGTCAGGGGTCGGGTCGGCGGGCCGGGAGGCCCGTGACCACGTCTATGTTTGATATGCCTAAAAATTCAGGACTTTAGCCTCTTTTAGCGATAATTCTAGAAATTAATCCGGTTAAGACTTAGCTGCAGTTGTTGGACCTAAAATCACGATAAAAGCATGTTGAACTTAGGGTTAAAGTTTTGGCTTAAAATTAGTAAGTTTGCCGGTCGAGTAGAGAACCCTAGTTTGGCCTTTTTCCTAGACAGTCAGGATGAACTCGCTAGAGTAGAAAAGTCATGCATCGGCAAAGTAGTGTCTCTGCATATGTACCCGGACCACGGTTGAATCGAGTTGTACCCAGTCAGATGAGCGACCGGTCAGTTCAAATCGAGTCGCCGGTCCAGCTCAGCCGAATCAGTCCGGATGAATTCTAGATCCGAGTAAAGAAAAGTCGTGCGTCGGTGAAGTCGTGTCTGTGCGTATGTACCAGGACCACAGTTGGACCGAGTTGCACCCAGTCAGATGAGCGACTGGTCAGTTCAGATCGAGCCGCCGGTCTAGTTCGGACGAATCAGTCCGGACGATTTAGGAGTTTCAGTTCGTAATTGTTATCGTAAATATGGTATAGATTAGATAGTATCAATTAGGTGATATGGTAAATCCCTTAGATTAGGTGTTTTGATTGCTTTCCTTTCTTACATCTCCTTTGGCTTGTATATATATGTTGTAATCCTCATTGAGTTGAATATCAAATAACATTACATGGAATCAGAGCCAAAATTAAAGTTAGGGTTTTTTGAATTTCTCTAGTCAAATTCTTTGGTGTTCAAAGTAGACACACTTCGGGTGAGTTTCAGATCTCACCTCCTGTACCGTTGGACTCGTCATCGCCGGACCGGCCGTCCGGTGAACTGCCGCCGCCAGATTACGTGCGTGTTGGGTACACGCGCCGGCGCGTGAGGGCGCGTGTCTGGCCGAAAAATTTTCCGGCGAACGTCCGTCTGCTCGGAATTTTTTAGGCTTTCTGTCGGTATTCTCAATTTCAGGTTTCGGTGACTCCTTGGTGTGCAGGTTGATTTTTTTTTAATTTCAGCCCTTTGTTATCAATTCATTTGCTCGGGCACAATCTTATTCTCATGGCTGTGAATAAAATTGTGTCTGAAATTGTCCCTATTATGAACAAAATCACCGATGTTAAATTAAATGGTTCTAATTTCCTTGGTTGGAGTAAAATTATTATCGTCCACCTCCGTAGTATTGACAAGGACGATCACTTGGATTCGGATCCTCCCACTGATGATGTCAAAGATGATACTCGTCGGGCGTGGTTACGTGATGATGCAAAATTGCTCGTTCAAATTCGAAACTCCATCGAGCCTGATATACTGTCTTTGGTCAATCATTGTGAATTTGTCAAAGAATTGATTGATTATCTAACCTTCTTATACTCTGGACGTACCAATATCTCTCGTATTTATTCAGTTTGCAAATCGTTTCATAGAGAAGAGCAACAGGATAAAAACGCTACGGCATATGTCATGGAGTTTAACAAGGTTTATGAGGAACTAAACTCTCTCCTTCCATTAAGCAGCGATATCAAATCAATGCAGAAGCAACGGGAACAAATTGCTGTTATGAGCTTCTTGACTGGGTTACGTCCAGAATTTGATGCTTTCAAGAGTCAACTTCTCTCCGAATCAGCCATTCCTTCTCTCCAAGAGACATTTTCTCGATTTCTTCGTACTGAGGAAATGCAGTCCCCCGATCTCGGCACTCATGTCTCTCAGCATAGTGCCATGGTCAGTCGTGGAGTCTCCCAAGGTAGTTTTCGTGGTGGATCTCGACGAGGATCTCGAGGGGATCTCGGGGTGGTACTCGAGGAGGTCCGACAAATCGTGGCTCTCGTAATCCTGAATCCGACAAAGTGGAGTGCGATTATTGTCATGAATTTGGGCACACTAAGTATTCATGTCCTCAGTTAGAGAAGAAGAATCAGAAGGGTTCTGCTCATGCTGCATCATCGTCTGACATGGTCACTATTTCTGCTGAGGAGTATTCTCGACTTACTGCAACAGAGAAACCTTCTTCATCCGTTGCTGTCTTTCCTGACACAGGTAATTCCGGTACATGCCTTATATCTAAAGGCACCAGATGGGTCATTGATTCAGGTGCATCAGATCATATGACAGGTAACCCACACCTTTTTTCCACCCTTGACCCCCATACACCTTCTTCTCATGTCACTATAGCTGACGGGTCTACTACTCGTGTCCTTGGTTCTGGTTCAGTTAGTCTTACTCCTTCAATCTCGTTACACTCTGTACTAAGCTTGCCAAACTTTGCTTTTAACCTACTCTCTGTTAGCAAACTTACAAAATCATTGAATTGTAGCGTCTCATTCTTTCCAAACCATTTTATTGTGCAGGATCTTTCAACGAAGCAGATCCTTGGTGAAGGGCGTGAATCTGATGGCCTCTATGTTTTCGACTCTCCCACATCTAAGTCACTTGTTTGCACCCCCTCCTCCTCCGCACTAGATACGCATTGTCATCTTGGCCATCCTTCCCTCCAGAGTTTGAAAAGATTGGATCCTCAGTTTTCAAGTTTGTCGTCCTTATTTTGTGAGTCTTGTCAGTTTTTTAAACATTGCCTTAGTTCTTTATCGCCTAGAATAAACACGAGGGCTGCGACCCCATTTAGGTTGGATCATTCTGATGTATGGGGTCCTTGTTCTCTGTCATCAAAATCTGGTTTTAGATATTTTGTTACTTTTATTGATGATTTTTCCCGTGTCACTTGGATATACTTTATGAAAAGTCGTTCTGAAGTTTTTCAACATTTTTTGTCCTTTAGTGCCGAAATTAAAACTCAATTTCTTGCTACCATTCAAACACTTCGAAGTGATAATGCGAAAGAATTTTTGTCTGCACCTTTTCAGTCTTATATGCTTGAAAATGGGATTTTGCATGAAACGTCATGTGTTGATACACCAGCTCAAAATGGGATTGCTGAACGTAAAAATCGGCACCTCCTCGAGGTTGCTCGAGCATTACTCTTTCACATGCATGTTCCTAAAACTTTTTGGGTTGATGCTGTGTCCACTGCTGGTTTTTTAATTAATCGAATGCCCTCGGCTGTCTTGGGTAATTCAATTCCATTTTCAGTTCTTTTCCCAGATAAACCTATTTTTCCTATACCGCCTAAAATTTTTGGGTGCACTTGTTTTGTCCGGGATACACGACCTCATATCACTAAGTTAGATCCTAAGCCTCTCCTGTGTATTTTTCTTGGGTATTCCAGGGTGCAGAAAAGGTATCGATGTTTCTCTCCTGTCCTTGGTCGGTATGTTGTGTCTAGGGATGTTAGTTTTAATGAACACCTTCCATTTTTTCCTACCCGAGAGCTTCCATCTCCAGAGGAAGACGACTTCTTAGTATATTTTGTTACTCTCACTAGGCCTCCTTCCCCTCCGCCTCAGATAACTCGGCCACCCATTACACAGACATATACTCGACGTTCTCAATCACATCGCGAGGTCATCATAGATTCTGATTAACGTCCTTTGCTTGCTGCTCCGGTGGAAGACCCTGTCCCCGAACCAAATATCCCTGATGACCTTCCTGTTGCGCTTCGCAAAGGTAAAAGATCTTGCACTTACCCTATTGCTTCTGTTGTGTCTTATGACAACCTGTCTGCCTCTTCAAGTTCTTTTATTGCCAAGTTAGACTCTATTTCTATACCTACATTTGTTGGCATTGCTTTGTCTCATCCTGGATGGCGTGCTGCTATGATTGAGGAAATGAATGCCCTTGATCATAATGGCAGATGGTCTTTGGTAGACTTACCTGTTGGCAAAAAGGCAATTGGATGTAAGTGGGTCTTCATATGGGAACATGTTAGCTTCAAGCCTCCATGGTTCTTCCCAGACTTAAGGATTTATTTCAAGCCTCCAGGACTTGCCCGGACCTACGACTCTTATACACTGAAACCCTCGCTTCTTATACTTGCTTGAAGGAATCTTGCCAGTTTAAGTGAGGTAATCTCTAGGGTTAAACTTAACTCAAAGCTTACATAGTTCAAACAATGAAAAGTCCATTGTCTTACCTATGTGCCGATATCTATCGGCTTTTTCTCCTTTTAGTATTCTCAATAATGGATCACTGATACTCATGCTAACGTTCTTGGACAGGGAACTCGTGACTATCTTTACCCCCGAAGCTAGACCGATATCGAGGGGGTCGACAACACTCACTCTCTGGACCCCTATGGTCTATAAATATTTGGCTGATGTGAACGAATGTGTCGCCCCGGTGTCGAATGAAGTAAAGATAGGTACGTCGTGTAAAGATTTCATTCCTGAAATGGTACCTGGCTGCTCAGTGGCCTGCTCCTGATCAAGGGCGTAGATGCGTGTAGAGGCCCCTAGTGGCTGGTTCTGGTCCTGCTAGGGCTGCGGGCGGTCTGGGCAGTGGAAGGCCAGGTGACCGGGTCTGCGACAATGATAACATATGTTCTGTTCAGCTAGGCACTCTCCACCATGGACGCGTCCGCATGTGGCACAAACCGGTGGAGCCTGCTGGACCGGCTGTGCTGCCTGAGCTGAGGCTCTTTTTCAGTGGTTCTTCCTTTCTTCGCGAGATTTTCACCTCTTTTTGCTCCTGTTTGGCGCCTGCTGAGGTGGCGGTGCAGGTGAGTCCAGCTGCTGGCATGTTTTAATCTGTTGATCCCGCTCAATGGTCTCAGTGTTCCCCAAGTAGCCACGGCTGGCCACTAAAATCCGAATGTCTCTCCTCAGGCCGTTCCGAAAACGGGTCGCCCTCTTCTCCTTGGTGTCTACAAGGTGATGAGCAAAGACCCTCCTACGAGCGAAGTCCCGTTCGTACTCCACCACTGAGCGGCCTCTCTATTGAAGGGCACAGAACTCTTGCTCCGTCCTACGCAGTCATTCACGGTCTATTCCCGCTCTGCGAGTGGGTTCGGAGCTCTGCGGGGTGGCATTCTGATATGCCAATCACAAGTTGATTAGATCAGTATAGTCGATTAAGAAATAACTACACTATACTTAACGAATTTCATCAACGAATTGCCAAAAACACCTAGCTTGGCTAGAATTCCGGTTTATACTTAACTTTCCTTGTCTCTTGACGAGGCAGAGCTATGAAGTTCAGGCGATGTTCCAATATGGAAAGAGCTCGAGAGAGAAAGCAGGACGACTTAAACCGGAAGTTCGTCCGGTAGAAGCTGAATCGATGAAGTCATCTCTAAGAACTAGTCGTGTTTTGACATCACTAGTAATAGATCAGTCTTAGAGAGAGGATAGTAAAGAGTCAGACGAATGATAAGTTCGAACATCGATTGGGGTAGATCCCAAGCAAGCAAGGTGGAAGGTTTTCTCAACCACGGGGAACTGTGTCTGAGTATTAAGTTGAGACCTAGCGTAAGAAAGAACCAACGTTGAGGAAAAAGAGAGAATAGAGAAGCCTCAATCTTGGTAGTTTAGTACTCTTGAGTAAATTTTACCCATTTAAGTCGTGAGATCCTCGATTTGTACCGAGAAGAAGTTAGACCCGAGTAGTAGTGCACCGAGTTAGCTCAGCGCTGCAGTACAGTGAAATTACTAGCATAAGACGTGGATACTACTGTGTTTCTGACTGCAGGCAACGCTAACACCGCAGGTACATCGCACGTAGGTACATCACATTCAGGTGTTCCGCGCCCGAGGGCCCCGGGTAGTGGGTAAACCGCAGGCAATGTACCGTGTGCAACGTATAGTGTCGTCAGGAGCCGAGTCACGGCGAGTCAAACAGCAATTTCTAGTTAACCTCATCAATAGTACAGATCGATGGACAATCAGGAAAGACGATCAGAATGCCTAAAGGCTAGCGTTCTGAATAATAGATGCGTTAGAACGATTTGCCACTAAAGCAATTAATAGAAGATAATAGACAGGACACCGTACATTTTAGTACGGATACAAATATGGATCGCTGACGTACAAGAAAGAGATAGCGAGAGAAAGATTCTCGGTCAATAGTAGACAGACAGGCAAGGGATAAGAGATCAGTGATCCATGCAAAGATTAAGTCAATCTTGAACCGATGAAAGTCGCGTACAGGCCAACAACAAAAAGACTTTCAGACGAGTATTAACGGCAGGGTGACCCTGAGGGTGGGCTATTTTCAACTTTTAACCTAGACGGTGGGGTAAGCCTAACGTATTGGGGCTTTGCCGCCGAAGTCCTTGGAAATTGTTAGCATTTTCACCACGTGCCAAATTGAGAAGTTGTGCTCGAGCCAAACACATGGAAAACTTAGATGAGCCTCAAAATGATCAGCGTTACACGTGAGTTAGTTCCTATGACCACCTTGTGGCGGAAGGTACGCTAGTTAGAGCGCCGAGAAGTAGGCCTCTCTAAGTCCAGGAGTATCGCCGTAGCTAGGGCGATACTGCTAAGAGAATAGATGAACTTCTTTTGAATTTACTGAGAAATAGTTTCTAAGTTTTGCCTTGGACTTTTCTAGAGGCACATAGTAAATTTTGGCGAGCCTCCATGGCGAGCTAGTACTAGTGAGACCGGTCAATGTCGGAACAGCCCTATTCAGTATCCAGATAGAAATCCTTAATTCTTGAACATGGAGTAACGGTGTATAACAGCCATAAGGCCGGGTAAATTATGGAGGCTTGAAATAAGAGTCACTAGTCTGAATTTGCCTGGGGACTTGAAGTTGGAGTTTTCATGGCGAAGCTAAGATCATTAGTAAGAGGAATACCAAATTCAGAGCCAAGATCACTAGATGCCATGCCCGATTTTTGTTAACTGCGTTAGGGGCTTCATTTTGTTGTGATAAAATTCCTATAAATCATATGAATGATGAGGAGTGTGGTTAAAATTTCATAATTTTGGGATGTCGTTTGATATGGATTAAAAATCGGGACTTTAGCTGATTAATGCAATAATTTAAGAAATTAGTCTGGTTGCGATTTAGCTGCAGTTGTTGGATATAAAATCTTCATAAATCACGTAGTACTTTAAAATGAGTTAAGTTTTTTGGGAATCGAGAACTCTAGTTTTATCTGGTTCGGATAACCGGGTAAATTTTAGATCCGAGTTTAATTGCCTGAACCCAAGTTCCGTTTAAATAACTTTAGACGTCATAAGCTTATAAATCAGTCCCTTGGGTGTCGGGATGTGGTCGGTCTGCCGTTAGTCGCCGACGGGACCATAACCGAGCCTAAGAAGGCTATCGAGGCCGTGTGCCTCGTAGCAATCGGAATTTTCCTACCGACGTGTATTAATACGTATCCTTAACGCGTTTCGACGTCCCACACACGTGTTCGACCCTCGTTCGACCGTTGGAGCCGAACCACCGAGTGCGTGCCCGTGCACCAAGTCTGAGTTGAACCACCGAGTGCGTGCCCGTGCACCGAGTCCGTCCGCTCCACCCTCAACGTGTCGTTTCTATTAGTCGTGGTCTAAGCACGCCCCTGGGTAAGTGACCGTGGCACTGTTTGCAACCCGTGCATCCAAAAAACCGCGTCAGCTGTGATCGTGCAGGCCCCAAGTTGCCATACCGAACCCGGCCCATGGTTGAGCCGAGCTGCACATATTCAGCAAATGATCAACCGGTTTTGAGTGAGCCGTCGTGTAAGCCCCGAACTAAATTTATATATTAGTTCGACTTTATTTTTCAGAAATAGTAAGTTCATAATTATGCCGTATTTTATTTATCAATAATCGCATAATTTATTAAATTCTTAAGTCTAAGCCATGGAGAAAACGTTTGAAATATTATTTCGGAAACGAGATAAAATTCTAAGTCTAGGTCTCGATTTATAATTCAATCGAGTATTAAAAAAGTCGGGAATTTATTTAATTTCTGAATGAGCCCAATTTTCAGGCCCATTTAAGTGAGCCATTTTATTCTGGCCACCCGACCCAATTACCGAGTCATCATTTTTAGTATTTCGTCCCGACCAAATTATTTAGTACAAGTCCCGTCATATTTAATTTGGCTGAACATTTTTATTACTTGGCCCGAGTAGTATTTTAAAGCCTAAGTTACATTTCATGTGCCAGCCCAAGCCCAACTACCAAAATCCTAAAGTTATCCACCTCTACCTATAAATAGAACACACAAACCCTAGCCCACATCTCAATTTCCATCATCTTTCCAACATCTACATAGCAAACAATATCCCTTCACCTTCAAAAAATCCGGCCAGCCACCTTGCTTTTTCGGTGAGCCTCTGATCGGCGAGCTTCCATATTTGGCACCCCGAACCGAGTCCAAACTCGCCCCGCCGGCAAGCCCACGTCCAAGCCGAGCTCTCGCCGTCGTCGTTTGGCGCCGCCGCATCGGCCAGCAAGCTCCCGCTGCCGTCCTCATCGCCGTTCAGCTCAGTCCACGCCGGCGACCCCTTTTCAGGCCCATTCAACCCCCGCACGAGTCCCGTTCCGTGCACCCGAGCCATCCACGGGCCCACACGCGAACCGATCTGCACCAGTTCAACCCCGATCCGTATAAACCAGCAGTGAACTGGGTCCCTCAGCACAGAATCGAGCACCTCAGCCCCGAAATGACTAGATCCACACGACCCGACCCGATTGTAAGAAGTCGATCCATTTTCCTAGTCTTTCCCGAGTTTCGATTTTTGCTTCGGGTTGTTTCTGGGGTGTATTAGCTTGATCTCCTTCTCCAGTGCCTTAAGTATGAATTATAATTAATTATAAAAATGCTAAGTGAGAATTTTGAGCTATATATGAATTAATATGAATTTATTGGAGTAAATGGCATTACATTCGGAATTTATTAAGGGCTGAACCGAAAAATGCGAAACCAAGTTTATAAATTCTATCTAGATGACTTGGAGGCTTAGGTTTTAGAATATAGAGTTGAAATGTCCGATTTTTGTTAAACAAGTAAGAAATTCGAAATGTTGTTAAAGTTTTACGCTAAATCTCATAAATGTTGAATATGCTGTGGTTAAAATTTCATGATTTTTTGATGTCGTTTGATATGCCTAAAAATTCGGGACTTTAGCCCCTTTTAGCGATAATTCTAGAAATTAATTCGGTTAAGACTTAGCTGCAGTTGTTGGGCCTAAAATCACGATAAAGCATTTTGAACTTAGGGTTAAGTTTTGGCTTAAAATGAGTAAGTTTGCCGGTCGAGTAGAGAACCCTAGTTTGGCTTTTTTCCAGGACAGTCCCGATGAACTCTAGATCCAAGTAGAAAAGTCGTGCGTCGGCGAAGTCGTGTCTATGCGTATGTACCCAGACCACGGTTGAACTGAGTTGCACCTAGTCAAAGGAGCGACCTGTCGTTCAGATTGAGATGCCGATTCAATTCAGTCGAATCAGTCCGGATGAATTCTAGATCCGAGTAGAAAAGTCGTGTGTCGGTGAAGCCGTGTCTGTGCGTATGTACCTGGACCACGAATGGACCAAGTTGCACCCAGTCAGATGAGCGGCGGGTCGGTTCAGATCGAGTCGCCTGTCCAGTTCTGCTGAATCAGTTCGGACGATTCAGGAGTTTCAGTTCGGAATATCGGTTTGAGCGTGAACCGAGATTCAGTATTTTTTCGAACCCAGTCAGATCAGTATAAGCCAGTTCAGATAAAATCGGATAGCGAGTTCAAATAAAATCAGATAGCCAGTTCAGACAAAATCAGATAGCCAGTTCAAATAAAATCAAATAGCCAGTTCAGATAAAGTCAGATAAGCCAGATCAGATAAAAATTTGATAAGCAGTCCAGACTTAGACAAATTCAGAGAACTCTAGAAGGCCTCAAGACAATAATTTTCCCAAATAGCTCATAAATCCTCTAAATCGACATTAAATGATTTTAAAATCGAGCGAGCGAACCTAGTAAGATCAGATAATAATATGATACAAGTTTTCAATTTGAGCTTAGTACTTAGTATATTTTGCTTGAATATTTATGTAGCTTAAGGAGAGTCGAGCCTCCGACAGATACCAACGTCCAGTCGAACTTGCCTAGCAGTATCAATTGATTAGGTGGGGATCACGGACTGAGCATTACATTGTCATTACTATCCTTACCATGATTGAGGTATGTATATATGAGAATAGTATTGCCTAAATGGGGCCCAGAGTGCCTTAATGTTTCTTAATCAGGATCCCACTAGGTCCTAATGAGGGCCCGAGTGCCATAATGTCTCTTAATCAGGGTCCCATCGGGGTGTACACGATTACCGGTCAGATAACAGAAGATAGCAGTTCCAGTTCCAGATTAGATTACTTACTTATATGCTTATTTCATGATATTATATTATTGATGTTGTTTTATTCAATACTGATTTCTGCGGAGCATAGTGGTTTTTCTCATGCCCCCACTACTTTTCTTTTAGGTGACAGAGTCCAGCGTAGAGTGTGAGCACTTGCGATGGCTGTGGTTAAGAGCAGAGTATTTTGACACGCATTTTCATTTCATTCATTTGAACATGTATTATTATTATTAACATGCGTGTATTTACTATGTTTAGCTTCAGCATATTCAGACTCAGCATGTTATTACGAGACTTCAGACAGTATGCATGTGTAATGCCTTTATCTCCACGGTATCTTTATTAAATGAATTTGATTAGGTTGCCTGTATTAATTGTGTCTGTATGAGAAAAGATAAGAAAAGCAGTAAAGTAGAGTTTGAGGAGCACCCCGCGAGTCAATGATAGCATTTTCGAAAATAAAAGATAGCGTTTTTGAAAAATAAAAAGCAAAAATTTTAACTCTGATTTTTTAAAAGCCTAGAAGTAGAAGGCGGGATGTTGCACGTCGGTCCAGTTCAATCAAACTAGTCCGGGCAGTCCTGACGGTTCGCAGAGAATTTTAGTTCAGTTGAACCAATCTGGGCAGTCCGTCCGGTTCGAGAAATTCCAATCAAATTAGACCCAGCCAGATTAGATTTCAGCCAGAATGTAGTCCAGACTTACAAATATTTCGGACAACTATAGTATGCCTCAAAGACATTAATATTTTCAAAATCAGCTCGTAAATACTTAAAATGAGTTTGAAATGATTTTAAAACCGAGTGAGCGAACCTAGTCAGATCAGATGATAAGATTCGAGTTTTTCAGTTTGAACTAAGTACTTAAAATATATATTGTGCTTATATATTTTGTAGCTTATGGGGAGTCGAGCCTCCGTCAGTTGCAATCCATTCAACACTTTCACTTCAGCATATTAGGTGGGGACCCTATACTGGGTACTACATTTTTCGTAATCGCAATATCGTGGCTGAGGTATGTATATAAGAGTTAGTTTGCCCGAAAAGGGGCGATAACCCAGCGAGTAGGTCCTTTCTAGCTAAGTGAACCAAACGCTAGTTAAGATGAAATGATAACTCTAGTGCAACTTTGAGTTAAGTGAATTAAGAACCTTAGAACAGTTTTGAGTTAAGTTGAAATTTCAGATGAGGTTAGAATAATTCTTTCCTAAGAGGTATCGACCTAGAGATCAGTTCATTTACTGTCCTTTTCGTAAGTCGAGCAGAAATTATAGTCAGTAGTCAGTCGAGCAGCAATTATAGTCAGTCAATCGAATAGCAGTCAAGGTCAGTCAGGCGAGCAGCAGTTATAGACAGTCAGTCGAGTAGCAGGTATAGACCGTCAATTAAGTAGCAGCTATAGATGGTTTACTTATCCATGTATTTATTGGATGTATGTTTAATTCGCGATCCGTTAGAAAAATGTTTACGATCGTATCGTTTCTGCCTATCCAGTAAGTACTTGCATATATGTCGATGTCATGATATGTTATTGTATTAGTTGTATATTCGGTGCCGGTTCCGACGGAGCATCGTTGATTCATTTATGCTCACGCCTCCCCACTAACCATTTTTCAGATGATGGTCTCGAGCGTGGAGCGTGAGCTGATGAGTGGTGGTGGTCATAGCAAGGACATTTGCTTCCACACTTAGTATTCAGTACTCAGAACAATATTCATTAATCAGAATTTCAGTTTATTTATGCCTAAAATCCTGAGATTTTCATGGCGTCTTATTAGAGTAATGAATTACATCTTGGTTGCATGCATAATAGTAAATGAGAACATAAATGAGAATTCAGTTCAATTGAGTAGCATCCCACAGTCAAATTAAAGTATTTTCGAAAAAGTTAAATTGAGTTTTCGAAAATTAAATTAGTGTTTTCCATTTATAGCGTGAAAATTTTACTCTGATTTTAGTAAGTTTAGGCGGGGTGTTACACAACTTCTCATTATAATATTATCAAAATCAACATTCCCAAGATTTTCCAACACACAATTTGATAATTTAGAAGATAACATAATCTGACAACTATATTATAATTCTTTTGGAAAGATTGCTAGAAGATGCTTGGATACAAATATTTTAAAAAAAAATTCAAACATTTTCAACTCAACAATTTTTTTAACTCACTTTTATTTCAATCTCACTATCATCAATATTATCAATATAATTAAATAATAGCAATCATTATTACTCACCACATCAACTTTAGTTCACTATTCATCCACTCACATAATTTTAACTAATCATCACTTCAAATCATCTTTCTCATACTTTTACATCAAATCAACTTTTATTATTTTATTTTAAATAATATTTTAATATATCCACAAAAAACTAACCATACCACATTTTTTAAAGTTAACCAAACTAAACCACAAAATCCAAACAAATTCAAAAATTTTTATATCCAAGATGTCCTACCCAATATTTTAAATATTGTGTTGAAACATGTTATTATAGGTCCAATCGATATAATGAGCTACATTGGAATAGCAACTAATATATCAATAAGATAAAAGAACACTACCAATTTCAATTTCAATTTCATATACTTAGTGTAGCTTCTTATGTTTTTCTTCTTAAATCTCGTTTCCGTTTTAGTTTGGATTCTTCATGTGTTAGTAGTTGTAATTTAGCCATGTTGGCATTGGAGGAGAACATTGACGTGTTTATCCCGTGAACTCGTAATCAGTTGATTGCTTGTATGTACTTATTTAAGATTTTAATGTTATTGTGTTTCGTTTGAAAAAAAAATAATAAAAAAAAAAAAAGTTGTGATTAAAATGTCTTTTATTTTTATTTATTTTTATTTTTATTTACCCGCGGGTAGTAGTCTAATCATTAGTTCTTACAATTATATATTATCCCATCCTTTCCAAAACAGGCAACATAATATCATAAACATCAGCAGCGGGTCATTCCAGCACAAAACATTGTCCCATAAACAATCAGTATCACAAATACAACCTTAGCAGACCCATACATAAACAAAAAGGAGCCAGATTCAACTAACAGCCTAGCTAACAACAAAGCACCAACTCCATGTCCTTTACTTATGGGGTTTCCTCCACAAAACCCCAAACCTGCTCATCATATTGCCATTCTTCTTCTTCTTCACAAAATCATCACCATAAAAAAAATCAGGTGAAATGTAGCTGCTGTCCATGGACTCAGTTCTTTCCACAACCAATTGCCCGTTATACCCTCCCGAAACCATTGCAGCTGCCACCTCAGCAGCCTTCCTCCATTGATCACACTGCACTTTCAGCCTCCTAAACTCTCCTTCCATCTCGATATTCGCCTTTTGGGCTGCTTCCAGTTGCTCGAACACTCGTGCAACCTTTTTATTGCTCTTATCAACTTCTTCGGTCAAAATTCCAATCTTCACCATGATCTCCTTCATTTCTGATTTCAATTTTTCGTTCTCATCCGCTAAAATCACGCACTCACTCTCCTTATCCTTCAACTTCGTATTTAAATCCTCAAGCTGCATTACAAGGCCATCATTCTCCTCACACATGCTCTGTATTTCATTTTCTTTCTCCATTATGTTTCCCTTCATCTCCTCAATTTCGTATCTCGATTTACGCAGCCCAGCCTCCAGCTCGGCCTCCCTCCGGCCCGATTCACGTTTTATCCTTTCCGCCTCGAGTTTCATGGAATTCAAATCCATCTCAATAGATATGTCGTCCCTTTTCTTCTCTGCTTCGAGTTTGCTCACGAGTTCTTCTAGAAAGTTCATGTGAGCCGTCAACCGTTCGATCTCAAGGGCCCCGGCATTCTGATTTTCTTTAGCTTTGCATTCGTCCGATTTAAGTGTCTCGACTGTCTTTTTAGCTGTCTCGAGCTGCATTAGGGTTTCGTGGACGAGCGCCTTGGCCTGAGACTCGGATTTTGTGGAGTTCATTAATTCACTCTTCATACCCTCCATTTTACAGAGCTCGGTATTTGCAGGCTCAGGCCCGGTTACTACTTCGAGCCGCGCTTCAAGGCGTTGGATCTCATTCAATGCAAAGGCTAATGAGAATGAGTCATCTGAGTTTTCAGATAGACATGACGGATTATCTACTGTCTCGGTAGACGATGATTGATTGCGAATTTGATTTTGGTACTGTTTGAGCTTGACAGACAGGGCTAAGAGGAGTTGGCGGGATTCTGCTGCATCTTTCTGAGCTTGGTTCTTGGATTTTTCAGAAGAGAATAATTGATCCTTGGTGTTTTTAAGCTCGTGTTCGAGTAGAGAAATCTTAGACTCGAGTTCGGCAGCTCGAGTTGGACCCTTACTCTGAAATTTTTGCAGGGAAGGAATTCATTACTGGTGAAATGTAGGAATCTTGGTATTAATTTTGTGAATCGTTTGTGACAATTGGATGCAAACATACATAGACTTGAAATAAAATTTTACCATACCTGATGAAAATTCTGGAGAAAGAAAATAGTACATATTTCTATTTGAAAAGAAAAAAAAATGAATTTTGGCAAGAGGCATCAACTTATTTTAAGCTAGTAGACTTTGATCGTATTTTTCTTTTCTCAATGGATGTGTGTGAAGTCCCAAAATTATCGGATACCGGAAAAATACAATCACCAACAAACTGACTGGAAGCTTTTCTAGGTTGTACAAAAAAGATTGCGCATTTTAAGTGTACCTCAGTGAGTAGGCTTCGAGGTGATCTATGAATGGGAACTTTAGGACTTCCTTCTTTTGGTGGCCTACTTGCTAGGTTGCAAGAGGATGCGGTGGGTTCGGCATATCTTGGACTTATCTTGACTTCACGCGCCACACGTGGCGAACTTTTATTGGATGCCTCACATGAAGAAGCTCGAGGTGAATTCTTGTGAGACGCCTCACAAGTGATAGATTTTGGAGAAATTATTTGAGATGCTCCAAAAGAACTGGTTTTGCACCTGAATAAAATCAAAATTGTCAACTTGAAGGACCATAAAGTAATTTCAAACAAAAGGAACAAAATAAAAATANCCTAATAAAGTTTCTGTAAAATAAGTAAAACAATAGCAGAGTATGGAACATAGAAAATAAGTCTTAACTTTAAAAAACCGAATAACGGGTTCGTACCAAAAATAACATCACTAAAAACCATGAAGTTATTAACTTTCCCACAACAGCTACTCAAGGATTGACGGGACCTTACTAGTAAAAAAAGTATGAGTTGAAAACATTAGCCGAAGCTGAAAGCTTAAATCAAATGGCTAATCCCGATTCCGTAATGTAGCAAAATTATCATTTTTCTAAACAAAGAACACGATAGATTTACCCGTGATAGTAGACTGCAACAAGTCACAGAACAAGGAATAGATGAAGCAGTTTCTTTCTTTCCACTAATTTTCTTTGATCACCCAACCACCCCCAAAAGACAGAAAATTCTCATTTCAGCACAATTATCACGTCTTTACAGCAAATCATTGCAAAAGGAAAAATGATAAATCATAACCCCAACGCTTTCATCATTACTAGAATTTTACTTGCATAAAACTTAAGAACATGAGATAATCATTTTCATTAAAGCCACTGAAAGCTTCAGTAGTCTCATAGAAGCATCGAAAGTTACCCTGATTTAGGTGTTTGCATGTCTTAACAACTGAGTGGTCCCAAAGTGCTATATGGAAGAAACTAATTATTGCTACTTGAATGAATCCCCTGACCTTCAAGACCTGCAACAGTGCACAAATTATCACAAGGGGCAGACAATTGATAGTTCAATGTAGGGAATCCAATGAAATTAAATGTACAAGGGGCTCTCAGTGAATAATTTCAGGATAGGTAGGGGGTTGTTAGGCAGTCTAACCGTTAGCCCGTTATGGCTTTTTACTTTTCATACTCATATGACATACTTTTAAAATTAACATAAACAAAAGTATGACAATTCACAGTGTAAGTATGCATTTTGGTTCAAAACGTGTGATGGGATGGGTCGATCCGCCTAACCATTGGGTCATCTCACACAAGAATTTGTGTTTTGGGACAATTATGTTTATCACAAGTACTTTGGTCAAATAAACAAATTGAAAACATTAAAGTACATCAAGACAAGATACAAACAACTACAAATGATATTAGTATTCTGCCAGTATCCTCTAGTGTTTACACACAGAACATATTAACTTTCACCTATTCAAGGCATTACACTATCTAAGAAATTTTGCTTGAATGCTTCATGAGGGATGGTCATTTGCTTTTCTACAGTGGACTGGTGAATAAGAAACAGAAATAAACAATAAATATAAAAGAAGCACCACAAGTGGAGTAGTTTTTTATAACCAATTTAGAAATCAGATTTTCCATTTCTTAATAATTATACGCAACACTAATAATAGGCAAAAGAAAAAAAAAATGAGAAGACAAACAGCATCTTGACCAGGCACATTAAAGAAAACGGATACATTTACATTAAGCAAAAACAAAAAACAGATATATTACAAAATGAAAAACGACATTCCACAAATTAAACAAAAACAGATATATTACAGAAAAAACTGGATCAGATTCAAATTTGCTCATGAACAAAGCCTGTAAAGAGGTGGTGTAAAGCCGGAAAAGTTACAGAGACTGAAATAAAACAGTTAAAAGGTATAAATTGTTCGGAAAGAGGCTCTGAAAAGATATCATCATCACATTCTCTTACATAATACATCAACTGCTTCGGGTGACCCAACAAAACAAAGTATGAAAAATAAGAGAATTGGAAAAGAAATGTAAGAACTGATTATCACCAAACACAAAAAAGGAAAATTTCTAATCTGTTGCTCACATCACATGGACAATAAAATGGGAATTGGCGAGTTCAACAAGTAAGATTACTTGTGAAATGTGCCTGCAATTGGTCTTACCCTGAATTCGTTGAGTCCGCCGATTAATTTGAAACATCTAAGCATGGTAGAAGGAAGCCGCCATTATCGAAAAGAGAGAGAGAGAGAGAGAGAGAGAGAGAGAGAGAGAGAGAGAGCGCTCTATTCGAGTGCAGCTGCGAGCTGCCGCTTGTGCAGTGTTCAGGTTTTTCAAAGTGGGGGTCGACTGTGACACAGGATTTTTTTTCGGTTCAATCTTTTTTTTTATTTTTTTAACAATATAACTTTTTTCATAACAAAAAATTAATTTGTTTTTTTCTTTGTAACTTTTTTCATAACAAAAAATATATATATTTTTTTTTTGGTACAAAAATTAATTTTTGATTGTATTAGAAACAACTAATAGTAATACTTTTTTAACAAGGCTTTTGCAAGGAAGCCTTACGAGATATTGCATGATTGATATATTGAAAAGGAATTTGATAGAAATTGAATAGGTTGAAGAATAGAATAAATATGATAAAGAAATAAAATAAATTTTTTAATTGATGTGTTTAGTATACACTAGTACGTAATCTGTACGATGCACGAGTTGTAATTTATTTTAGGGTATATTATAAATTGAAGTATACCAATAAATAAATGAGTGATAATATGCAGAGAAATTGTCAAATCATAAAAATGTTCCACATCAAAAAATAATATATTATTAAAAATGTCCTTGTAAACAACATTATTAGTTTGATTACAGAACAACTCATTTCTATTACCTACACACGAAAATAACAACACATAATTGGCCATGACTAAAAATTGAACTCTTCTTTATCGTCATGCATACAAAACTATAAGTAGGAAATGGCGTCGCTGGAACTTAAATGGAAACCTAAGATCGCAAGAATTTATTTATCATGTGATAATTTATATGACAGTTCGACAAATGAACTGTTAATTTATCATTTTAATATCGATTATACTTGATTAGCTAAATAATATTAACTAAAATTTTTATACTTATTTATATTATAAAAGGAACATTAAATATGTATGTTTAGAATTTTAAAAACACATAAAATATTTTATAACATATGTAAGAATATCTAAAATATTATATATTTTTCTTAAAAAATGTGAGGTTGCCTTCTCTTTTTACTTTTGTAACTAAAACATGTTTAAAAATACTTAAGTTTAACACACACACACACACACACACACATATATATATATGTAAGAAACTGGGAAAAATATATTATGTTATTCACAAAGAGGAGTACACATATATATAGATACATAGATGGGCTTTAGCCTAAATTGGACCTAAACCTAGCCTATAATACAATCTTAATATTTACATGTTTAACACCCCCCCTCAAACTCAAGGTGGTATCGTGGAGATCAACTTGAGTTTGCTAAGAAGTAAACAAAAGCGACCGGGAAGAAGAGACTTCGTGAATACATCCGCTGGTTGATCCGTAGAAGAGACGGAAACAAGCTTCACAGTCCCATGTGCAACATGCTGTCGAATAAAGTGACAATCAATCTCAATATGCTTGGTGCGCTCATGAAAGGTATCATTATGAGACATCTTTATAGCACTCTGACTATCACAGTGTAAAGCAGTAGACGACGACTGAGGGGCACCAAGATCAGCAAGTAGGCGACGTAACCATAAGAGCTCAGAGGTGGAATCAGCAAGAGCGCGGTACTCAGACTCAGCACTCGATCTGGAGACTAAGGTTTGCTTCTTACTACGCCAAGAAACGAGGGAATCACCCAGAAAGAAGCAGTACCCAGTAATGGAGCGACGATCAGTAGGATCTCCAGCCCAATCTGCATCAGAATAGCCGCTAAGTGTCAAGGAAGAACGGGCTGAGAAGTGTAAACCATGCAATAGAGTGCCCTTCACATAGCGAAGAATGTGCAACACAGCAGAATGATGTGCGGTCCTCGGAGCAGCCATAAACTGACTCACAATATGAACAGCATGCGCTATATCAGGCCGAGTGACAGTCAAATATATCAAACTCCCAACCAACTGACGATATAAAGTAGGATCCTCAAGAAGAGAGCCATCCAGTGGAGTAAGACGAACATCATAATCAAGAGGTGTGGAAGCTGTCTGACAATCCGTAAGACCGGCCCGAGCAAGAAGATCAGAGGCATACTTGGCTTGAGACAAATAGAAGCCATCAGAGGAATCAGAAATCTCAAGACCCAAAAAATAGCGAAGCTGGCCCAAACTCTTCATCTCAAAATGCTGACGAAGATAGTCCTGTAAATCGGAAATACCAGTAATATCATCTCCCGTGATGATCATATCGTCAACATAGAGTAGCAAAATAATAATCCCAGAGGAGGAGCGCCGAAGAAACAAAGCAGAATCGTGATCACTCGTAGTGAAACCAAACTGAAATAATGCAGAACTGAACGTGGAATACCAGGCACGAGGGGCTTGTTTCAAACCATACAAAGCTCGACGTAGACGACAAACCTTCCCAGAGGACAAGGACCCAGGAGGGGGAGTCATGTAAACCTCCTCAGACAAGGCACCATGCAAGAAGGCATTCTTGACATCTAACTGTAGAAGAGACCATCGACGAACAGCAGCAACAGAAAGTAAACATCGAACAGTAGTAAGACGAGCAACCGGTGCAAAGGTCTCTTCATAATCGATGCCGTACTCCTGTGAATACCCCTTAGCAACCAGACGAGCTTTGTAGCGCTCAATAGAACCATCTGAATTTGTCTTGATCTTATAAACCCATTTGCATCCGATAGGTTTCTTTCCAGCAGGTAGATCCACCAAATCCCAAGTATGAGTCTTGTCCAATGCCTGCAACTCATCAGCCATAGCTTGTTGCCACAATGGATCAGCACTCGCCTCACGAAAAGATCGAGGCTCATGATGAGATAGTATGGCTGAATAGCAATGATAGTCAAGTAAGTGAGAAGGGGGACGACTTACACGAGTTGATCGTCGGTGATCAATGGTAGGTGAAGGGACAGAATCAGAAGAGGTCTCAACAGGGAGCGACAGGTCAGGATGCGCAGGTGGAGCCACTTCAGAAGACGGAGGCATGACAGGCGTGTCAATGAGCTGTGAGTCAGGACAAGTATCGGGAAAGAGATCCGAAGTAATGGTCATGAAGAAAGGGGATGACGAATCAAATGGAATGTGAAATTTAGACAAAGAAGAAAAAGTAGTATGCTCCCAAAAGGTAACGTGACGCGAAATGCGCAACCGATTAGCAATAGGATCCCAACACCTAAACCCTTTGTGTTCTACCCCATAACCCAAAAAACAACACAAACGAGCGCGAGGTTCTAATTTGTTCCGCTCATGGGATGGGAGAAGAACAAAGCAAGCACAACCAAAAGGACGTAACTGAGTATAATCAGGCGACTGACCATGCAACCTCTCAAAAGGACTGATATCGCGAAGAACTGATGAGGGTAACAAATTGATAGTATAAATAGCAGTCAAGGCTGCCTCACCCCAAAAACGATCAGGACACTGAGCAGAAAGAAGAAATGCACGAACAGTATCAAGAATGTGACGATGCTTACGTTCAGCTCGTCCATTTTGTTGAGAAGTATAAGGGCACGAACGCTGAACTACTGTGCCCTGATCAGAAAGAAAGTTTAAAAAGGTAGAATCTTTGTACTCAAGGGCATTGTCAGTACGCAAGACCTTTATCGGACAAGAAAATTGTGTGCGAATCATTCTAGCAAATTGAATATATATGGTGGGCAACTCAGAACGATTTTTAAGAAAATAGATCCAGGTAAAACGAGAGAAATCATCAACAAAAATAACAAAGTACCGAAAACCATTCATAGAAGCAACCGGAGAAGGGCCCCAAATATCAGAATGTACCAAATCAAAAGGTTTATCAACAGTTGATAAATTCTCAGAAAAAGAAAGAGCCGAGTGTTTCCCAAGCTTACAATGAAGACAACTAAAAGACTCAAAATGACCTGGACCTAAAAGACCTTTATTATATAAAGAACGAACTTTATTTGAAGACGCATGCCCAAGACGAAGATGCCACTGAAAGCTGGACTCATTATCGGTGACAGGAGCAGAAAATGAGGAAGGACGAGGAATACGAAGAGACTCAAGCTCAAATAACCGGCCCATCTTGCGACCCGTCCCGAGAAGCAGACCCGTCTGCGTATCCTGAACCTGAACACCAGAAGATGAAAATATAACATTAAGACCTTGTTCAACCAATTGACCAACAGAAATAAGATTCAAGGCTAAATCAGGAATGCAATATGTGTCAGGAAGGTGTAAAGAAGGGGAAGAAACCAGACCAGTGTGAGTAATATTCATACGGGTACCATTGGCAGTATGTATAGGAGGTAAAGAAGTGACAGAAGACGAGGAAGACAAAAACTGTGCACTAGAGGTCATGTGATTGCAACAGCCAGAATCAAAGTACCAATGAGGATTACCTGCGGTAGCAGACATAGCAGAATTGGAATGGATAACCTGTTTGAGAATAGCCTCTATGTCTTGAAGAGTGTAAGACGAGTGCTGAGGCTCATTAATGACAGCCGCTGTAACCGAAGAGGAAGGAGTCGTTGAAGAAGACCCACGAGACCCTCGAGATCGAGAAAATGAACCTCCCGAACGTTGGGACTTCGCTGGACAATTTGGAGCAATATGCCCCAGAGCATGACAGATGTGACACTCCACCTTAGAACAAGTGGAAAAATGGTGACTAGAACTCTTGCAAAGTCGGCAATAAACACGGGCAGGTGACTGAGGCTGATGCGACAGAGCGGAAGCGGAAGTAGGCACAGCTAATGCAGACTCAAGCTGTGGTGTCCTGGCCAACTGAAGACGAGTCTCCTCAAAAGTGATTTCTTGAATAGCAGCATCAAGAGTAGGCAGTGGATGACGGTGTAAGAGAGAAGCACGAACAGACTCATACTCAGGACGAAGAGCCATCAAAATCTGGATAAGATCAAGGTGATCCGAACTAATCTCAGCCTGTCGGAGACGATACCGGATAGGCTGAACTTGTGCAAGAAACTCATTGACAGATTGACCCGGTTGCTGCTTGGTGGAATGCAGGGTGCTCCAAAGCTGATAGTAGTGAGCCAAGCCTGTAGTCTGAAATCGAGCAGCCAAAAAATTCCAAGCCTCCTTGGCACTTTCAAACGGGGCAAGCTGCACCTGAATAGTAGGGACTGAAGTATTACGTAACCAAGTAAGAATCTGATGGTTCTTACTATCCCAATCCTCCAACTTATCGACGTAAGCTGTAAGAACCTCCGGTGTGGGGTTGGTATCCCCAGAAGGAGACGGATGCGCAGGTGGCAACACATCACCAGTCACAATCCGCCACAATTTCCTTCCAATTAAAAAACTCTTCATAGACTGTGCCCAAAGACTATAGTTATCCCCTGATAAGACAACACTAATAGGAGAATGCACATCCATACGATCCATATCCAAAAATCAGATCAAAACAATAGCACGAACAGAGGAAAATATCGACACCAATAGGATCACGAAACCGGCAAAATATCACAAATCAGATGAAATTAAAAATGTCACCAAAATCAAATCCGACCACACCAGGACGTAGCCGACGACGAGAGGAGTAGACGGCTGAAAGACGGCGGCGATCGGCGTTCGAGGTGGACCACACGCGCCGGCCAAAGGTGGCGACGCTGAGACAGAGATGAGGCGCGTGTGAGCTACACGCGCCGCCGTTCCGGCTGAAATTTCCGGCGAGTGGTCGCCGGGCGACGCCGAAGACGATGGTATGGGAGGTGAGAGTCGGAGGTGACCGTAGACGAGCGAACGAAATACCAATCTATATGGGACCGTAAACCTACTCTGATACCATGTAAGAAACTGGGAAAAATATATTATGTTATTCACAAAGAGGAGTACACATATATATAGATACATAGATGGGCTTTAGCCTAAATTGGACCTAAACCTAGCCTATAATACAATCTTAATATTTACATGTTTAACAATATATATATATATATATATATAATAGAGAGAGAGAGAGAGAGAAACCTTAATGTATAGAATATATAAGAAATTTGCTCAAATAACATTTTTAAATATATAAAATATTACGTCTGAATAATATGTATTGCAGTCTAAAAAAATATTAGTAATTATATGCGTGAATAACGCATATTACAGACAAAAAAAATCATTAATAATATGTATTATAACCTTCAAAGCATTATACATTATATATTATGAGAGAATTAGAGTAGATATAAAATATAAAAATATTAGTAATTAGACATTAATTCATGTTAATTTTTTTGAGTCGAACCATTTTTAACTGGATAACTACCCTATTATATTGAAAACTTTATATATAGCAGATTTATACATACATATATATATATATATATATATATATATATATATGAAATTTGCATAGCATATTTATATTTTGTCTATACGAAAAATAAAAATATGATTTACTATTCAAAATTTTAAAATTTTGTTTTTAAAAACAATTGCAAAAAACAATACCATAAAAAGGGATTTGTGGACGTCTTATTTGTGTGTATCTCATAACAAATCGTTCATTCATAAACAAATTTAAATATTCCTATAAAATTGTATCTTGTGATATAACACATATGCCAGTCTAAATCGTTGATTATAATAAATATGATAAAAAGATAAAAAAAGGATCCTCTATAGATGAGAATTTTAAAACTCGGCATCATATAAATTTAAATATTACTATAAAATTGGTTTTTGTGTATATAACATTCATGTTAATCCAAATCAATGATTAATAAATTTGCTAAAATAAAAAAGAATCCTCTATAAATTAGAATTGCAAAATCGACTACCTAATTATTTACATAATACTTACCTACAAAACAGCTATCAACATAAATAAAGGAAACTGAGAATTGACTAAAACAAACATAAATTGAAAGCCGAGTTGTAACGCTCCGTTTATTTTTAAACAAAAATACTGAATTTTTCAAAAAAATCAGAGTTTAATTTTTGCAAATCATTTTAAAAACATTTAACGGGCATTACTCAATCAATCATCGATTTATAAGCTTAAGATCCAACTCAGGTCATTAGGAACAAACCATCCCAAATTCACATAATCCACGAGACATAATTTTAGCATGCTCAATTATAGTATCATAGCAAAATATAGTCATCGATTACAAATCCAATTCAAAATATTCATAATATTTCAGTTTCAAATCCAACATTTCAAACTAATATTAACAGCCTGGCAACATGATATCAATGATAAATAGCGGAAGCAAAAATTACAGTTCAATAATCAATCAGTATGACCCCACTCGCCCGTCTTGTGCCGCTACCACCAGCTCAACCTGAGAAGGGGGAAATAGTGGGAGTGAGCGACCAACATGCTCACTGTGGGAATACCATGCAGCCTATTCAATATAATGACTTAAAATCAAAATTGCAGCATGAACATAATCATCTAATCTACCTCCTACACAACCATACACTCATGTGATCACATCTAAACCGTCCAACAACGGGAGCTAAACCGTCGGACCAACATCCATGGGAGATACACTCTCATTAGGCATAACTAGGAGAACAGTCCACCAACGGGAGATACACTCTCGAAGACTAATGATTCACATACATACATTGATTATCAAGCCAAACAGTTATAGAGAATAACATACACGGTAAGGTTTATCAACACCCACCTGTTCTGAGGACAAAAAGATAACACATAACAGCTCGGTAGGTTGGTGAGGCTCGACTCGTTAGGTACCTACATTTAATCAAGATAATATCTCATAAATAATTATCTAGATAACTCAGAATTCCAACGAAAATTCATATTTAATCGAAATCTATCGATTAAGGAGTTTGTAGAACTCTTGTGGAAGTTGGAACTCTCAGATGATTGGAATAAGACTCAGAACGATGGTCACGCAGTTGAAATTAAGGTTCGGCTTGAAAAACGCATCAAACGGCTCGAGAACGGGCGAGAGAAAACATAAAAACCAAGTTGCCGAAAAAATGGGCAACTCTTTATGCGCAGCGATTTTGTTTTGAATATAACATTTGGTAGAAAACTCGAATCAAAGTGATTCTTTCTCCAACACAATCTCGAGACACAGAACTAAAACTTTCATAAAGACATTGAGCGTATTCGGGTAAGTTAAAGGGCTGAAAACAGATCAAATTTACACATCAAACCTGCTATCAATTTTCAGAAAAACTGATTGCGCGATGTTCGTATTTCGAACGTATCTTTTTGTACGAAAATGATATTTGAATGAATCTTACACCATTTGAAACCTAAGAGATAAAAATACAAATCATTTAAGTACATCAAAATTCTCAGGTCACCCGAAATAGGCTAAAAATAGCAAAAACGACAGACTCAAACTTCTGCGATTAAAACGAAAACTAACTGCGCAACGATCGAATTTTTGACATAATTCTCAATATAAAAATATAAATACTCGATTTTTTTCTTCAAGAAAGATAACAAATTGAACTACGATTTATGTGAAGACTCCAGAAAGAGGCGGCAAGGTTTCAGTACTCAAAAACAGCAAAGGATACAGACCACATACAACACCGAAAAACAGAAAAAACTGGACGCGCAATCACCAAACTTTGGCCATAACTTTCAGCACAAAATTGATAATCACCTGATTCTTATTCTAGATGAAACCTAATAGACTGAACTTTAAATCACTTGAAGAGTTCGAAATTATTCGACCAAGTATCAGAGGTCAAAAACAGCGACGAACAGCAATAAACACAATGGTAAAAAATAGGGTACTTCAAGCTCAACACTTAAATGAACATCAATCAACACGAGATAAGGGCTCGAATAACAAAACGAGGCTCCATTTACTCGATAAAACCTCAGCAATAAGCACAACTAAAAGAAGACTCGATTCAACACAACGAGAGAGAGAGAGAGAGAGAGAGAGAGAGAGAATTCCAATTCCACGTTAATCTCTCACAAAGCAACACAACGAGTGAACCGAAAATAAACCAACCACAATGAACGGATTTCGATTCAACGAATACGATACAACCAATGAATTACACATGGGCATAAATAAAATAGAAGGTTTGGCCGATTACCTTCCTTCGGGAATCTACACGTTCGATTGGCGACGGATGAAACGAACTAGACTTTGAAAGCTCGAACCTCTACGAACACGACGTCAAACGGGTTGTTACTTCTCGAACGATGGACAGTGGCTGATCGGGGATGACTTCTTAACGACGAACGGCTCGATGTTTGTGAAACCCGACGGCGAACGGTTTGTTGCTGCACATGGAGAGGATGGGTCGCGGGCTGATGCTCCTTACGCGTGGCTCGCGGCTACGGGCTGAGGGCGTGTGATTGGTGACTCACGAAGGTCGGCTTTGTGAGTGGTGGCAGAATTCGATGCACGAGATGGGTGGCTCGCACGACGGCTGGGACGCTGCTATGTGCCTGAATTATGCAAAGGATAATGGTGGATGACGGCTCTCACGGCCTTACTGCTGGATGCCAAGAAGAATTTCAAGGTTAAGGAGGGCGAAAATAAGAGGTCTTTATCTCAAAATTTATTTCAGAGTTACCGGTCTAAAAATTTGGGTGAATAACATGTGGAAAAAAAAATCTATATCTATATAAAAAGATTTGATTATTTTTTCAATAGTAACTGTTTCCCGCAAAAAAAAACTAGATTGCCTTTTTTGGAAAATTTTCAATCCACATTTTAAATGAGTTATTAAAATTCCCTACGAATTTCCATTAAAAATCTGATTGCCTTTTTTAAATGTCATTAAAATTTCCTACGACATTTCCATTAAAAATCTGATTGCCTTTTTTAAATGAGTCATTACAAATGGGATTGCATTTTCTAAACAAGATATGTGTGTACATCTACAAAATTTCCATAACCCATAATTAATATAATTATCCTTCCAATCTACATGATACCCGATATTTGCTTCCATGTAAAAGACTTCTTTTAATACCATAAAACAACATATAACTAATATGCAAATATAATCAATGTGGAATATAGAATCATAATATTGATTCTTGAATGATCTTCAATCAAATAATGTAACAATAACATATTTTAGAAATTGTCTTCAATTATGAGAAAACCTTAATTATTGTTATTACATAACTTCAAATCTTGCATATTACTATTTTTCTATAAGGAGAGAGATATTTTGCACAGTATATTGTATCTCCTATCATCCGTAATAATCAAATTCATAATAATCTTAGAGAAGTACAAAAGTCAATGTAATAATTTTTTTTTTAATATCGGTTTGATATATATATATATTTGATAAATTTTCAAAACTTTTCAAGCCCCAACATTATAAATGTTGTTTGATATTCAATTACCACACGCAATATTCATACATCTATTACAGAACAAAGGCACCCCCAATCATTCTCATCAAAGACATCAATATGCAAAAAATCGAGTGGCAAATGAAGTTGCAACTCACACGCTGCTACGGCCGAACGTCGCCAAAAAATCGCTCTTTGGTTGTAAGATTGGACTGTGTTTTTCAAGATGTCGAAGTGTGTATCTAGCCCCTTATTCCATTTAAAATGAGTAATAATATTATCCCTCCACCCCCCCCCCTCCTCTCTTTTTTTCCTTTGTGTGTGTGTGTGTTTGTGCGTATTATACAATGCAGGGATTCAAGAGATTTTTGAATGAAGGATGAGTCCTTTCAATCCGGGATGTCTTGGTTGAAAAAATAATGAAAGGTACAAGACTTCTAATGCAAAGCATATCATCAGGTTCCATGGGGAAACTAGCGTTTATGAAGTGTTCGATAAGAAGTTTCCGAACTTTACCCATGACTTCAAGAGCTTTTTTGACTTGAGAGACCTTGAAATGTTGACGAAATCACTCCTCATCTTATTGGCACTTAGTCTGAACCTCTTGTGATTTTGTTGCAAATGTGTCGGGCCAAGTCTTTTCAAGGTAATTAATTAATCACACCAATTGTGTAGTTTAGTATTTATTTAATATTTTTAATATTAGTTCTTAATCTTTGTTAAATTATTTAACATTGTGAAAGTTTGTATAATTATTCTGTGAAGCTGACGAACACATGCAACATGACAAATTTGATTGTCGACGGGAACGAAATTGATGCGTTCAAGAGCGTATTGGTAAATCGTCATCGTTATTTATGAAAATATGTGTACCTATGAATTTAGATGAATTATAAATTGTGCTTATAGGATGAAGGCATGTCTGGACCCAAACCAACGGTACATAATTTTATTATATTAGTGGACTGCTCAATGAGGATTGTGATAATTTAATTGTTCGACCTGTTGGTTTCTTATTTGAGTGTAAACTTAACATGTAATTTAAAATTAATGTAGTATTTTAATCTTAAAAAAAAACCTTAATAGACTCCATATGTACTTTCTTAGAGCATCTTTAATAGAGCTTTTCCACAGGTTTACAAACGCAAACCTCATAGCTTTTCCATTATATTGAGCAGGTTTAAGGTTTATGAAAGGCCCACCAGGTTTGATTTCACAAACCTCTTCTAAACCTGAAAAGTGAAATGAAAAATATGATATAAATAATTCACTTGATCGAGTGTGTAATACACTGCTTGAAAGAAAAACTTTTTATGAGTGTTGGAGACACACGCACTTCAACATGTGTTGGGTGTCATGGCCCACACCTTCCCCAATGTTAGACACTTGCTTTAATTTATATATTTTTTTTAATTTGTAAAGTTTATTATTATTGAGTTTTGTAGGAATTGGATTTTAGATGACATGACACCTTGAAAATTGAAAAGTGGGGTTTATACAGGTTTACCACTAAAGATGCTCTATAGGATGACAACTTCTGGATATGTGCAACAATACTTGGCTTCCTTGGTGATTGGTATTACCTCTCATGTCCTACGTTTCCCAAGGCTTTGGCTCTAGCAGGGGACAAGTTTTATTGTTTGGCTTGTGATAAAAAGCTTGAATCAGGAACCTTAAGGTTTATATTTTAGAGTTCAATGGGTGAATATTTTATATATTTTTGTGTAAAAATATATAATAATTTACCAATTATGATCAAATATCATTTTAACTGATACAAGTATGACAACAGTGTTGCAATTTCATCTAATATTAATTATCAGATCCAATTTGACATTGCTGATAACTCCACGAGTGCAACTTTGCTTTGTTGGGACGATGATTGTAAGCCACTAATTGGATGAGGTTACTATAGTCTCAAGTGTGCCATTGAGGAGGTAATAAGTGCTTTATATTTTATTTAACATTGAAATATTTTTGTATTTTTGTTTAAAGAAATTAACTCTCTATTTTACTATGTTATAGAGTAGTGCTTTATTTGTTCAAAGTGCAAGTCAAAGTCTCAAACCACATCAGCTTGAAGATTTCTTTGGAGCTTATTCCGTTGTTAAAATGATAGTGGATCCTCTTTTAGTGGAAAAATATGGTGCTTTACCCGCCGAAAGCCACAAGTCGGACTTTATGTCAAAACTCCACAAGAAGATGGAATGTAACGCCCCACTTTATTTTAAAGATTTATCGAATTTAATTAATAAAAATCAGAGTTAATTTTTCGCAAATTTCAATTTAATAAAAACTTAGTGGGCGCTACTTATTTTACCAAAAACTTTTATCCGAAAGTGCCAACACATCAGATAAAGACAGAATGCACGAATAGTAAATCATAAACGAAACTAGCATTTATTAAGTTCCAAATCATAAAGATAATTCATAATTCCAAGTTCAAAACAACATAATCAGAATATCTCAACATGAGTTCCTTAAATGAGCGGAAGCAAATAAATAAGCAATAAATAAAAACATGATCACCACCCGTCTTGTCTCGTCACCCGCCAACTGCTTAACCTGCATCCGTGAAGAGCAGGTGGGAGTGAGTACAGTTAAATATCGTACTCACAATATGCATATGAATAACATATAAATGGTATGGTCGCAGCATGGACATAAACAATAAAATCATGTCACATCTCTAGTCACATCAATGACTCTAGTCTCATCAAAGACTCACTCATGTACATCTATGCTCATCAAAGTTAAGCCATGCCATATCAGTGAAACATGGGAGTGCGTGCCACATCAATGACACGGCTTTCTCATAGGTCTTTATGAGATTTACCTCACAGGGTAACCGTATCTTATCATACGGGGACAACCGTACCGATGGCCATCAAGCTCACATCGATAGGCTACATGTTCATTTTCATACTTAGATCACACCAAACATTCATCAAAATTAAAATCACGCATATGCATAGATAATTTCTGAATAACAACCCACTCACACTATGCATATGAATAACATATAAATGGTATGGTCGCAGCATGAACATAAACAATAAAATCATGTCACATCTCTAGTCACATCAATGATTCTAGTCACATCAAAGACTCACTCATGTACATCTATGCTCATCAAAGCTAAGCCATGCCATATCAGTGAAACATGGGAGTGCGTGCCAGATCAATGACACGGCCTTCTCATAGGTCTTAATGAGATTTACCTCACGGGTAACCATATCTTATCATACGGGGACAACCGTACCGATGTCCATCAAGCTCACATCGATAGGCTAAATGTTCATTTTCATACTTAGATCACACCAAACTTTCATCACAATTAAAATCACGCATATGCATAGATAGTTTTTGAATAAAAACCCACCTGGTACCGAAATAGCAATTAAATACTCAAGAGTCGATAGGATGATAGCACGACTCGTCAAATACCTACAATGGTTACGAGATTCCTATCAAAGACTATCCAACACATAGATACACTCATATCAACATTTATATCAAAAACACTTAGGTCAATTCAGCCCATATAAGTCATATTAGCAAGCATTAAAAAGATAGATTTTATTTTCGAAAACACCACATAAATTTTCGAAACACAACCCGCGCAGCGATTTTGAAATCGACACCCAATGCAGCACACAATTCATATTGACACGAAACCAGTTGCATATGAATCCTAATACATGCTTCTAAAATTCTTATGAAGACATCAGAAGCAATTAGTGTCATTTAGAAGGTCTTAGAACATAAAACATATGAAATGGGGATGCTGTGAAAAATCTGGAAACATGTAATGGACAGAACCTCAGTATATTGAATATAAATGGAGCTATAGACATGCTATCAAGGAAATTCGAAAAATCAAAATGTAGCTACTCAATTTTAAACAAATTTTCTGAAGACCACATTGTCAAATAAGGGCATTATCAACAGTTTTAAGCACAAAACATTTGGGTCATAAAATCTGTCGGAACTTGGTTCAGTTTACAAACAGCACTTCGGTATTTATAGTCTAAATCATTATATAGACCTCCAATTGATCAGATTTTAAAACCAATGGATAGATGAGAAACATACAAACAATGTTCATGAAGATCACTTTCATATTTGAGCATGTTAGAACATCACTTTCAGACCAAACATCAATATCATATACTCAGCCCGATTTTTCAAAAACTGCTTGCATAATATTTTTACAAAACTCACATATCATGCTACACTTATCATATTGACATGATTCTTACCTTGTTAGAAACTTAAGAGAAAGTTCTACAACTTTCGTTTAGAATTCTAAAGTAGATAAGGTCATTACAGAGGAGTAAAATCAACTAACATTTAGAACCACCTTGCTGTCTAAAAGTATAACTCACTACATGCTTATCCTACTTCTATCTAACACAAACCGAGCTACAGTAATCATATCAACATGAATTATACCTCATCAGAAAGCTTAAAAAGAGACCTATAACTTTCATGAAGATCATATTTTTATTTGAGCACATTAAGATGTAACAAACAGGTAAAACATTCAACATAAACTTGCTGCCGGTTTTTGTTAAAAACTGATCGCGCTATATTTTTGTAAAAATCATATCTCTCTCATTTTAAATCAGATTTTCGAAATTCTAAAACTCACAGAACCACAACAGAATTATATACATATCACATGAAGAACATAACTTCATAAAATTAGTATTTTATGCCCTTTACAGCAACACAACAGAGGCAATATAAATCGAAATATAAGTCATTTACTACACGATCTCCCTTCAACATGGATATATCCTCATATAAACTGAATCTTAGTCACACTTTAACACACATAATAAAACTTTAAATAAGATATTAGCATGCACCAAGGATAGCCTCTTACCTTTCTCAAGGAACAAGAAAACGCAAGCAATGAAGAAGGTGACTCGGGTGTGGGGTTGTCCTAGAACTCTTGGATTTGCTCTCTTGAGGGAGGGAGTTTGGGCGTTTTTGCTAAGTGTTTGAGGGAAAAATGCTGAATATCTATGGCTAAACTCTATTGTAATTGAAGGCTTATTAAAGAACTCATGTGTAATACAGCAAATCACAAGAAAAGGATCAACTCTCGTCTCATCTCTCCCCTCATGCGCATGTGGTGTTTGCTTGATGTCTTCATGTGATGTTAGTTAAATTAAGACCATTATGCTAGATAAAATGGAAGGTAGTAGCTGAATATGGTCGAGCCTCACATGATGTAGTAACATAGCTTTAGTCAACTCTTGTCAATACAAGACAAAAGACAAACTCTTACACATGCATAATAATAATACCTAGCACATGTCTCACTAGATGCCAATGTTTGTTGACTTTCCTATACCTTCTCATGGGCTAAATTGGCTCATATTAATCCTAACCCACCTGGTTATATTCGCACATCATGATACTTGAAAGAAAATGACCATAAAATGAGCCATTGGCTCAAGAAATGGGAGTGGCTCGCTGCTTATTACCCCCGGCAATAAGTTGCGTAAAGTGAGGCTACAAGAGCTTTGACTATTGCTAATGCTTCCAAGACTTACTTAGGCTTAGAAAATATTTAATAAGCTCTTATTACCATGCATGAACCGTGGCTAAGACCATGAATAGGCTAGGGTTCGAAAAAAATTAAAACGAACAACAATTCGGCTTACGCGATTAAACCGAAATTCAAACGGCGATCGATAAAATAAAGTCGAACGAGTTATATAATTATATTATCCACATAATGATATCATATATAATCAAGGCATATAAATAATAAAATAAAGTGCCATTAATTAAAATAAACTCGAAAAAATCTAATATTCAAGCGGGGCGCTACATGGAACATGAAGAGGTTAATTTCTAAAATTCTATTTATTTCATGTATAATAATATTTTATATATTAATTATTAAACATATTTCATTTAAATTCTCTTAGGGATACTCTGATGATGATGAGGTTAGCACTCCGAATAAACCGTCAGACCATGTGAATATGAAGGATATTGCTTGTGAGAATGATGCTTCCAAACACAAGTTATTTGATGATACCACATTTGTATCGGTGGCAAAAGAACAAAGTGATTGCTATGGACTCCAATCTAATGGTTTGGGGGACAAATATTTGACTGAAGTTGCGAAGGATGCTGAGAGCGAACATAATGGCTCTGCCAAAGGTATCGGAAAAGAGTTTACCGAAGAAGCACCAACAAAAGAGAACCATGATAAGGAGCATGATGTTAGCAAATAAATATACGAGTCTCGGATAATATTAGTATTATTTAGCCTTAATCATATTGTTTTCTCCAGCATTATGATCTGGAAAGCTTATATTAATTAGGTGATAAATTTTATTTGTTTTCCAGCTATATTGCCTTGAAATATAAAGGGATACGACTATTATGGCATGATTGGTATATCGGAATGAAATTTGAAAGGAATTGAATGAGTTGAAAAATGGAATGAATATGAGAAAGGAATGAATAAGATTTTCCATTTATGTGTTTGGTATACAAAATGAATAAGACCTGAATGGAATGACATTATCATGCTATATTAATATTTATCACTATTTTATAGAAAAAATAACAGCTACCCAGCTATTCCGACTCCCAAACTGGATAAGTCAGAAACAGGTACTCCTCCCAAACCGGTCAATCAGACCGGAAAGAAATAGTGGAGATTTTATGCCGGGCAACAAGCAAAGCTGGAAATAAAATAATATTTATATTAATGTTATTTTTTTCATTTATGGTAATAATAATTTTTTTTTAAATATACTATATTTTAATAATGATAAAATTATTTTATTTCTTAAAAAATATACTATTTGTTAGTAAATATATTCTTGTATTGTTACACACATATATATTATATAATAAATTAGTGAATTGTGTATTCATATACATATTAACTAATACAAATATATCATTACATAAAACCCTATAAGCACATGTGGCCTAATATAATTATTTATAATATAATTCAATTTATGAATAAATATATAATATATATGATTTATAAAAATAAAATAATATCATTTTAAATTATTTATAAATGCATTTTTTATTTTATTTTTATATATGTATTTAATATATATAATTAAAATACTATAAATAAAAATAAGTTTTTAAATTTTTTGTTTCAAATTTATTTTTTAAAATAATTTTATTTAATTCAATTCAATCATGATTTATATTATATATTATATATTTACTTTTTATTAGTATTTGTTAATTTTATTTTTTAAAAAATTGATACCTCCAAATTTGGGAATGAGAAAACCTTGCATTAGCTATGAAATGATTAATCCCATGGAGATGTATTTTGCAATTCCTATAGAAATGATCATTCTTTTTAAAAAAATATATCAACCGTAGGAAAGGGAATAAGTAACGGAAGGATCATTCCATTCCCATGTCATTCCCTCATACCAATCATGCCATTACTAGAATAAATTTCCTTTCTTACAATTGATTATTACAAATAAATTGAAGTTCTGTATGTTTACAGTATATTGATTTTGTGATTTTATTTTTGTCCACAGACTACTTTAATAACTATTTTGAGCGAAAAAAAAAAATTAAAACTTATTGAATGATTTATTTGATTAACTATATAACAACTCTATTTGCGTCTAAATAGTTCTAATTAATAAGAAAAGGGCTTAATGATCTTAAATCAATAGAAAATAATTATGTCTTTGACCCACTAAATAATAAAGGGTTATAAATATATGATAAACTAGATATTCAGTCATATTGACCAGTTATATGTAACTGCCTCCTATGTCACAAATCAGAAGGGTTGACAGCGGTGGATCCATAATTGTTTATGAGCCAGGGCAAAAAATAGTTAAAAGAAAGCTTTAAACAATATTGCATAGAGTACTTATATTAATAATTAAATAAATCATTTAAACAATCGAGGGGGATTCTCTATTCAATTTACCTTTGACTTGATGCTCAAAATGAAATGAAGAACGGGGTCTGGCTATTTGATTTCGCTTTTTTATTATTAAGAAGTATAGCAAAAATACCAACAATCCATTTTCTGTTATTTTCTGTAATAAGTTATAATGAGTCACTTTGAAATATAATTTATTACTTTTAAATAAGCCTAAATGTCATCATTTTAGTTTATGTTGTTTTATAAAGAGGTCCTTATGATCTTCTTACTACAAATGTAGAGTTTTTCAGCGCTTTGTAATTCTATATAGTCCATATAAATATAGACCTTTATTCATGTTTGTTAGGACTTTCAAATTTAAACACTTGACTAACTTAAATTGCAAATACATTTTAAAAGTTAATAACATTTATATTTGTTATTATTTTTATATATGATAAATTAAATTAATAATATTTTCGTAATCTATAATTTGACATTCATATCATATATATAAATAAAAATAATTAAATTTAAAAATTTATCAATTATAATTAAAAAAACGATAAATTTATCTATCAAGCTTACTATAAGGTATAAGAAACAAAAATATTGTAATATAGTACCGTCGAATCTGACAGACGAGGTGTATCATTTTAAATAAAAAATAATATTACTTTTAAGAATTATTTCAAATTTTAAAATTAAAACTTGTATTTTATATTTTACAGTTATTAAATATAACTTTTTTTAATCAACATATGTTAATATATAAATTATATAGTTAGCAAAAGAAATCCAGCCTAGGCAATTGCCTAGGCTGGACCATATATAAATCCACTTCTGGGGCTCGAAGATATTATTTGGAGGATAGTTTGCCTACAAGGTAAATAAATATTGTGTACAAAGAGGTATTTAATAATGTATAATTTTCTTATTATCTTATTTTGAATAATATTTTTTATTCAAGAAAACAAAAATAAACTTGAAAAAATAGTCTTAAAATTGTCCACCCCGTATATCGCACGAGTTTCGTACTAGTTGTGGAATAGAGGGGAGATTTTGTTGTTACTCACGGCTAGAGAAAAGAAATGGCGTCTCAAATGGTGAGTAAAACGTGTGAAGATAAGCTTTAATATTTCATCAAATTATGGGGATAATTAGGTGACATTAATGCCAAAATTAAAGGCATAGTTTGCACCAATAAGGAGTTCTCTCTGGCCGGTTATAATGTGCAAATGGTGTTGAAATTTCAATTCCAAAAGTAGCCATCAACATTTGAACTTTAGAAATCAATCCTTGGAGCCAACCTGATTTCAAGGGGCGGATAATCATGAAGAAATGGGCTGGATTTCCGTGTTCTTGGGCCGAAATGGACCGAAAAATAGCAAGAAAACTTGGGTCCTAAATAAACTCTAAGGTTGGGGCGAAATTCCTCAAGAACAGGTCAAAACGGATCGAAATAGTTCTACGCGAACGTAAATTACCGAACGAACTAACTAACAACTAAAATTAATCAAATGAGCCACAGGCATAATAAAAATAAAGACAAGCACAAAAATAATAATTAAAGGCAAACAATAAAATTAGAAGCAACAATCATATAAAGGCAAGCAGATAAACAAATAAAAACAAGCAATAATAAATAAAGGCAATCAATTATATACAGGCAAGCAGATAAATAAATAAAAAAAAGCAATAATAATTAAAGGCAATCAATTATATACAGGCAAGTAGATAAATAAATAAACAAAGAAAAACATACAATTCGAATGGGGCACTACACGAGTTATATGGAAACTATGCATTAATAATTATTCTTTTATTTAAATCTATAATATATTATTTCAATCTACAGTAAGTAATTAATACTTTTAGTGGGAAATACTTTGTAAAAATGAATTAAATTTATTCTTATTTTATATATATAGATAAGGAATAAGATGTGGAATGACAATATCATTCTATATTATCATTATCAATATTTTATAAAAAACAAAATATTTATATTAATGTTATTTTCTATATATCATAATAATAAAATTATTTTTTTCTAAAAAAATACACTATATTTTAATAAATATATTTTTGATATGTTACACTCATTCGAGCTTTATCTTCTTCTTGTTGCTCCACCGATACGAGTTAAAAAGGTGTTTGAGTGATCTCGAAGGTAATGGAGACCCCGTGATCATCTACAGAATCCGACCCGCCGGACAACCGCCAACCACCGCCGCGACCAGCCGTCCGCCGCCGGCGACCCCGCGCGACGACACGACTCGGCGATTGACGCGACCCACACAACCCGATCGCGAGGACACGACCCGCCTTCCATTCGATCCGTTCGTTTGCTGTTCCCGTTCATCCCGAATCTGCCAGATTCAGAAAATTTTAAGCCGTAAGTTTTCTACGTCAAACCTTCAGATCCGCTGCGCATAGGTTTACGTTTGCTACTGAATTCGTGACTTGTACATAACGAGATCCTCATAGATCCCAAAACCATTCTCATATGATCCCTTCTCTCTTTCTCTCTCTCTCTCTCTATATATATATATATATAATATCTTTTCTCTCCAAAACTACATTAATTATCAAGAAATAAACTTTGTCAACTTTTATCTATGATCTACAATTAAAATAATAATTATAATTATATCCTACAAATAAAAAATAGTTATACATTGAGAACTTGCACCCTAACTACCAAAAAAATAAATTTATAAAATTAAAATGTTAAGTCCTATGTAGATAATTCAAACAACAAAATATAATTATTTGTTATAAATACTTATTTATCAATAATTACTTAATATAATTTTTCATTCTAATTTTTTATTAATTATTTTTATATTTCTTTCTTTATAAGTAACATAATTATTTGGATACGGGAAAATTGATATTATTTTTAACAATGCCAAAAAATGTGCATTGCACATGTCATAATATTAACACACGCACACACATACCCATATTTATTTATATATAGAAGTTAAGTAGCTTGGAAAAAAAATCCTCCAAAACTACATTTATTATCCAGAAATAAATCTTGACAATTTCTAAGTATGATATATCGTTAAAAAAATAGTATAATTTTTGTTCAAGTAAATAATTATACTTAATTGTGCATTGGGACTTGCACGTTAATATTCATGGCTTTGAAATATATTTGTTAAATCCTACGTGGATAATTCAAACAACAAAAACTAATTATGTGTACAAAGAATTAATTGAAAAAACAGAATTATCATTATAGATAGTTTATGTATAATAATTGAAATATATTATGTTATTTTTATAATCATATATAAAGTGTAAATATATACACAAACTATACTTTAAGGTGGTTATCTATTTTAATTATAATAAAAGAGCATCAATAGTTTACCACTTGACAAAAATAACATGCTCATTATTAGTGTTATTAACCATATGAATGAATTTTGTAACACGCTCATTATTAGTGATATTTTCCAAATATCTAAATTTTGATACAAAATTCATTCATATGGTTAATAACAAATTGCAAACTTACTCAACTGAATTTCATATTTCTTTATTTTTGTTTTATTTTCTAATAAATTATTTTAAAATAAAAAAATAAAGATAGATAGAGGAAGAAAGAAGTTACATTTGTCATTATTCTAAAAGGAATTAAAATAAAATAAAATAAAAAATCATCATCTACAGGTATTAAGGATGAACCTGCATGTCCATATAAAATATATATAAAATGTACAGAATAACCCTTAATTGGACAAAAAAATATATTAATTTAAGTTTCTTTTACGAATATCAGCCATAAATATGAACAAA
>BKCP01013514.1:327719-356031 GCA_008636005.1 Striga asiatica | reverse complement strand
ATAGTTTTTCCTTTTCATATCTCCTCCTTCACTCTTATATATAACTAGTATTTGCCCTGTGCAAATGTATAGATATAAATAAAGTATTGTGAGTTATTTGTATGCATATAATGATTAATGATTTTTCTTGTACTTTTTTGCAGTTCAAATTTACAAATTACAATTAAAGAAGCTGAAATATTTATTTTTTTTAAATTGCGTTTATCATATTAGATGTAATGTATATTTTGGTATGAATTTTTTTTTGTGAATAATTTATTATTTATTTAGGAATTTCAAATACGTTTTTTATTTTTCAAAAGAAGTTAATTTAAATGTAACAACAACAATGACATCCAATCACGTTAAATAGGATATGGTCAGTTGTAAGTAAATCAAAAGTTTAAAATAATTTTTGTAGTTTTGAAGTGATTAGTGTGTTGATTATTTAATCATTAAATGAGAGGTTAAATAAATAAAAAGTAACGGTTTTTGGAGGAAAAAAGTTATATTGCCACATAGGTATAATTTAATAGGTTTTATTAAATGCTCATAAGCCAACAATTATATATATATAGATTCCTGAATGTGTTAAGTCTATATCGCAAACTCGCACGCTTCAAGATCCGACATGGCAAAATTTTAAGTTTTGTTGTTTGACTTGGATAAATTTTAATTTATTTTCATATTAAAGTAATAACTAGGATTGGAATATCCATAAATATACATGATATTTATGGTTTTTTAAGAACATTAATTATTTTTTAATACTATTTCCTATTGTAGACGTGATTATAAGATATAATTTTTTTGTCAATCATTCTTTTCAAATTATAACAAATTTACTAACTTAAATTATAAGTCAACACGATAAAATTTCCATGCTCTCTCTCTCTAGCTGTTTTGTTTTTCTTCATTCTCTCTCAGCGACGGATCAAGAATTGTTTATGAGCCAGGGCAAAAAATAGTTAAAAGAAAGCTTTCAACAATATTGCATAGAGTACTTATATTAATAATTAAATAAATCGTTCAAACAATCAAGGGAAATTCTCTATTCAATTTACCTTTGACTTGATGCTCAAAATGAAATGAAGAATGGGGTCTGCTATTTGATTTCGCATTTTTATTATTACGAAGTATAGCAAAAATATTAACAATCCATTTTCTGTCATTTTATGTAATAAGTTATAAATGAGTCATTTTGAAATATAATTTATTAATTTTAAAAAAGCCTAAATGTCATCATTTTAGTTTATGTTGTTTTATAAAGAGGTCCTTATGATCTTCTTACATACAAATGTAGAGTTTTTCAGCGCTTTGTAATTCTATATAGTCCATATAAATATAGACCTTTATTCATGTTTGTTAGGACTTTCAAATTACACACTTGACTAACTTAAATTGCAAATACATTGTAAAAGTTAATAACATTTATATTTGTTATTATTTTTATATATGATAAATTAAATTAATCAAATTTTCGCAATCTATAATTTGACTTTCATATCATATATATAAATGAAAATAATTAAATTTAAATATTTATCAATTATAATTAAAAAAGATAAATTTGTCTATCAAGCTTACTATAAGGTATAAGAAACAAAAATATTGTAATATAATACCGTCGAATCTGACAGACGAGGTGTATCATTTTAAATAAAAAATAATATTACTTTTAAGAATTATTTAAAATTTTAAAATTAAAACTTGTATTTTATATTTTACAATTATTAAATATAACTTTTTTTTAATCAACATATGTTAATATATAAATCCGCCCCTGTTCTCTCTAGCTTTTTTCCATTCTCTTTTTGTCCTTTTCCACCCCATTTTGCTTTTCTGGCCAACATTTTTTAGAGTCAGTTTCGACCAGCTGGTCGCCACCAGCGGAGGCTAGCCTGACCACCCTTCCGTTTTTATTTTTTAAATTTAGACTCTTGTTTATTTTTACTTTTATTTTTTTCTTTTCTTTTTTGGTTCAGCCTCAGTCCATGTCTTTGCCGGCAGTTTCTCCGGCTTCCATCACCCTATTTCCGGCAGCCTCGTCCCAGGCCCCGGGTAGTTCCGGCGTGTTCTCAGCCATATCAGAGGAAGCATATACAGAAAAAGAAAATATTTCAAAAATTGTGGCGAGCCCGTCGGAATTCTCTCTAGCATCTTGTCGGGATTGGAACACCTTCCTTTTCCCGGAATGGTCGAGTCTAGCGCCGCCGGGAAGGCGTCCAACTTTCCATCCAATTGTCAGTGGTTGAAAATCTTCTCAGCAGCGAGCCTGGTTGTCACCTTGTCGTAGCCGGATTCTGACCCCCAGTCACTTATGCAGCCGGAGATTACCATGCTGCATTTGGATTCCGGAAACCAAACACAACGGTCAGTCGTCGTTTCACCGTGGACCAATCGGCCGCAGACCACCTTCTCGGACAGCTTACTCGCCGGAGAGGGTTTAGTGGCGAAACTTGATGGGTTCATGGTTTTCCATTGTGGCCCGCTTGTTTTTGGTTCTCTCTTGCAGGAATACCAGTCGGTCAACGCCCCAGGTCCGCATCACCAGGTGGAGATCCCGCTAGCCGACCAAGGTCTTTTATATGGCGGCTTCTCGTTGGGGAGAAGAAGCCTTATCGCTGGTACCGACGTGGCACCCTCTCAGTCAACCAATCTGACTTCCAGGCCACTGGGCCTAAGCTTTGGGTCAGGTTCTTTGGCACCCCTTCTCACCTAAGAAACTTGGACCCCGTCCAATCTTCCTTCAACCTGGTCTCTAGTGCACGTTTTGGGCTCGCAGGCCATGTCCCAGGTACGCGGTCCACCGCCTTTTTACCCATCTCTCCATCCTTGCCCAACCACCTAACCCTCTATACCCCAGCCCACTTCCCAGCCTCTAGCCCTGCCTATACACTCCTATCACCTACTTGGGCCTTCACATCCTCAGCCCACCATCTCTCCCTCCCAAACTTCTCTCCATATAACCCAACCCCAGCCCCATTTAACCTAGCCCACTTCCTTTCAACCATCAGGCCCGCAGACCACCTTCTTCACAGAAACATATGGAGCCACCCTTTCACCGGCAGCTGCCACCATCGTCACCCTATCGTCTGGCGAGCCCACTGCAAATTCTTGGCCCCGGGCTCTTTTTTAGCTGGGCCCCATCCCACCAGCAACTGGAACTGTGGCCTCGCACACTAAAGCTTCTCAGGACAAAATTCCTCCAGCGGGCACCCCGAAGGGCATCACTCCAGACCTCTCCATGGCCCCCGGATCCATCCCAACTATTTCTACGACAAGTCCGGTTGCGACTTTCCACGACCTCACCTGAGCTCCCAAGAATGGACAACCCCCGACTGTCACCCCTCTTGGCCTTTTCACGACCCTCGAGACAATTCTAACCTTTACTTCGGCAACACCGGTCTCAGCCCCCGATCCTTTCGGGATGCGATCACCAGCCAATCCACTTGTAAACCAGAACGTTAGAGATTCTCGCTTGAAAAATTCTGGGACAATCACCATGGGATTGTTTTGCGCTCCAAGGACGGATGGTTCAAGGTAAGTCTTCCAGAGCCTAATGTTTTTTCTCTTGTCGGGCCATACAACAATGCCTTCATTTTTAAGTTCTCTTATGCTGTCCACAACCTCCGAGATTTTAATGTTGGATTAGGAAAATTAGGGCATAAGGGTAGTTACACTCCTAAATACTTTATTACAATCATTATCTTGTCATCTTCGAGCTTAGGGACGACTACAATGAGGCGTGGCTCAAGACATTCGTGAACGTCTGTGGGTGTACTACCCGGGTGTTCAAGTACACCCCTTTATGACCCTACAATTCTTTTCTCGATTGCCAGACAATCCGATTGAGGTTGATGCCGCCATGGCTAATCGGACGAGGATATCTGTCGCACGGTTGTGCGTCGAGATAGACCTTTCGCGGCGAGCTGTCGATAAGATCGAGCTCGACCAGGATGGGAAGACCACCATTAAGAAGGTGGTCCACTAGAGGGTCCCACCTTTACTGTTCTCTCTATGACCATGTGGGTCACGAGGCTTATTGCTACACCAGTGGCAACAAGGCCCATCCATTGCTTATGCCGAGCAGCTGTGCGGATAGATCGGGCCCATAGCTGCTTTGAGGGACCCCGAGACCCCAAGGGGAAGGGTAAGGCCCTTGTCTGCGTGCCTGAGTCCCCGAAGGGAAATAAGGACAAGGGTAAGGTTGTTGTAAAGATTGCCACTCAGGCTGGAAAGGCTGCACAACATAACCGGCCTGAGGGGGCATTTATGGATGGGCCAAAGGCCAAGTCCACGGGCTTCTTTCCTCTTCAGTCTCTTCAGACGGCCTCCAAGGTCAACCACTCGTATTTCTCTATCCATTCTTCTGAGATGGAGGACGAGCCCTCATCTCTCTCTTGCCCTTTAAGAGACATGACTATTCTTCCCCTCGATGATGATGACATCTTAGATGATAAGACGGACCAGCCTGAGATGTCAATGAGTGACAAGCCCGCACCCCGCCACGATGACAGCTCTCGTGACGTGGCATCTTCCTACAAGCACGATACCTCTGAGGAGGGATCTCAGGTCTCGAGGCCCACTCCTGCCTCTGATCACCCGGAAGGGGCTGTGTCGCCCCCTGCTCTTTCCACCGAGAGTGAGCACTTGGTTGTGCATAGAACCAGTGCCACTTCTCAGCTCGCGATCGGGGTCGATAAAGCCCTGCCTTCTGACTCTTCTTCCCCCCTCTCCAAGAGTTGGGCTTCACACCTGATCGGGCTATACACGATGCTAGATCGAAGGTGAGCCAGCCTGTGGACACTATATCGGAGTAGGTAGACTAGCTGGAGGGACTGCACACTAAGAGCAGGGCCGATTCAGCCTGGCCATAGGCGGACCTAGTTGGGTGGCACCTTCGACATTTGATATGTCATATTTTACGTGCACTTTATAGAGATTTTCGTGTCCGTTTTGTCATAGTTTGATATTTAATTAATTATATTTAATTGATTATTATTTAATTAATTATTTATTTAATTAATTTTATTAAGCTATGATGAAGGTGTATTATTTTGAGTTCTGACAGAAAATAGGTTCGAAATAATTTTTGGTGGTGAAAACGGACGCAATCGGAAAAGACGGAATAGATTGGGACATAGCCACTTGGAATAAAAGGTTGGTCAAATTTGTTGGGCCGCACTGGTACTGTAAATGACAAAGAAAAGGCCCAATTGGAAGTGGTATGCATTTGGTGGCCCAAAATCCATTTAAGTAAGGGTAGATTAGTCTTTTGCCAGCAAGCCATCATCTCCTTCCTCCTGACATACGCACAACACGCCATTGTTGAGCTGCTCTTGCTCGACCAAGCTCGTCATCCCGCCACCTCGCCACTGCACAGACGCTGGAGATTCACTGACCGCTGCCACCATCATTACGCCGGAGAAGCCGTCTGAAGATCGTGTTATCGCCGGAGAAGAAGCTCGCTGCCGGAATTTGACCGGATCTCGCGTGGCCGACCACTGTGACGTCTTCTGACCACCTGGAAGCAAGGTACAACCACCAGGAGATGCATGAGAACCCGCAGAACACGCCAAGATCTGAGAACAGCCGCGAAAATGGAGTTTCAGACACATTTACGACACACGGGTCGTGTGAGCCCGAGATAAGAGTCGTGTCATTCCGACGGGTCGTATATCGAACTCTCGACTTTCTCACACGACTCGTGTGATCTATGATACGAGTCGTGTTGGTCTGGACGCAACTCACATGGCTTTGACGCGTTTTTCCTATTTTTTCGGCTTTTTCGACCTATTTCGACTAGGACTCGACCCTAACTATTTATATAACACTTGTGCACGTTTTTGGGGAACCTTGGACATATTTTTCACATCTTTGGAGACTTTTGGAGGCTAGAAACACGAGCAAGACGAGGGAAAAAGCCGGAAGAAAGGATCGACGGAGCCGAATAAGCTTTTTCTTTCTTTTTCTTTTCCTCTTTCGAACTCAATGTTTTATATTTATTTTTCTTCTTTTGAAAGCATGTTTTTAGGCTAGATTTATATTAGATTCTAGCATTTGTTACTACTCGGATTGATTTATGATTTAGTTTTATTTCTTTCATTCCGATTTATCTTTCGTTTATAAATTTCTTGTGCTTATTATTATTGTGTGAGTAGACGGCTGCTATGAATGCATATTTGTAATTGATTTGAGCCCGAGAAGAGATAATTGATTGCTAGAATTGGGAGATTTATAACGTAAGAGAATAAACAGACCGAGAGGTTGATAGGACTTTGCGAGAGAACGAAAATCCTATGAACTTATGGGAGTTAGTTGTTCATCTTGAGACCGAGAGGAGATAGATAACAATTAATATCTACGATTTAACTTGTTCGAGAGAAAGGTTTGAAATCAATTTAGCGATTATCTCTACGATTGGTAAAATTGAATAAGGTTTGCTTGAATATAAACGTTTCATGAATTAACTCCGAGGAAAGCATAATCTAGAATCTATCGTTTGTATCTTGTTTTATTTTTATTTCTTAGATAAATTAGTTCTTAGTTTAAATTTTTAGTTTATAATCATCATCCAAATTCGCTAGTCTAGATAATATTTAATCATCACTAGTTTAGTACTTAATTAATTTAACTTCAATGTTTGTGGAATACGACCTTGCTCGCCACTACCTATAGCTACTCCGTACACTTGCGGATAGCGAAAATAATTAGAGAACACTTGGGAGTGAGGCAGATTCGAGGAGAGGCTCGACCATGCCTTGGTCTTTGAGGCATGGGCGAGGATGTTTGTGGTTACGACTGTCACACACATTCCTTGAATTGAGTCTAACTATGCTCACCTTCTCATCCGGTGTCGATTCTCGAGCATCCCCTACCGCTCTTCTTTCTAATTCCAAAACATGTGGATTTGCCACCACACTTTCCATGACACTGTCAGGGACTCATGACTATAGCCGACTGGGCCATTTGGGATGCGCAACCTGGAGGCCAAGCTTGAGAGACTGTTGCGCAGGCTGAGGTAGTAGAATTGGGATGTTTTTAGAGACCTCTCTCAGCGCCTCTCTCCAGCTCAAAGTGTGTATGCTGACGCGGAGCAAACTTATGATCTGGACTTCTCTTATGGAGGAGGATTTCTAGAAGCAGAAGGCTGTCGTGTGCTGGGTTGCTGAGGAGCACCGTATTACCAAGTACTTTTAGGCCTTTCTGAGGCAAAAGTGTGTCAAGTCGTACATCCATAGTATTAAGGACAACGAGTTACCCCTGAACTCAGGACTCCTAGATACGGGAGTCGGTCGTGGCGCACTTTTAGTCTCTCTTCACCTTAGACAGGGACTTACTTACGCTCTCCATCGCTTCATTCTTCCCACCATCCCTCAGTCGGTCGACCTTATTGGCCTCTATGAGCTCTCGAGCAGGGAGAAGGTTAGGGAGGCTATTTTTGGAATTGATCCCAACAGCGTCTCTGGCCCGAATGGCTTATCGTTTCTCTTTTTATCAGGCCTGCTGGGAGCTTGTTGAGACTAATGTTAAGGAAGATGTGGTAGATTTCTTCTCTGGTCACCCAATGCCGAAGTCCTTCACGGCTACCTCAGTCGTCTTGATCCAAAAGATCTTTCCCGAGCTCTTGGCCAGATTATAGGCCTATCAGCCTATGTAATGTGATCAACAAGCTCATCTCCAAAATTCTTAATGGGCACCTTGCCCTTTTCCTTCATTCTCTCATCACTTCGAACCAGAGTGGCTTTATCAAGGATCGAGTCATTAGTGATAACATCCTTTTAGCCCAGGAGATGATCCACAACATCACTCATGCGAATCGACTGCGAGTCCTGAACCTTGCGCTGAAGCTAAACATGGTTATGACATATGATAGGGTCGTGTGGCATTTTCTCAGGGAGGTGCTGTTTGTAGTATTTTTGGGCATGTGGTAACCGAGCTACCCGACTCGGGTCGTTCTCAAAGGAAGGCTGTTCGGAGCTTCGTTTACTACCTAGTCGTCAAAGTCACATAACCAAAAAGAAGGTCCTAAACATTCTACTCGCTTGATTGTGGGTGATTTGCACACAATTACACTAAAAATCTAAGAGCAAATGATGAAAATGCAAGAATCGAAGGAATTGTCAAAGCATTGGTTGCACGGAATCTCCAAAACTCAAGAAAATAAAAGAAAATAAGAGAAAACATGCAAGCATAGTGATCCTAGGTAACTGAACACAAGCTTTCTACACTAAATCATCACGCTTTGAACAAAGTCGAGACCTTTATACTAGATAAGTACGTATTGATTCCTAACACACAAAATCAAGCAATAACAATAAAGCAAAAACCCTAGAAATGAGCATAAACACAATTCGATAACACAAACTTGAAGTAGAAGGGCCTAAGCAAGGTACCTACTCTCCTATCGCATGCTTGAACGAAAATAGTGAATAAAGCTCGAAACTTGAATAAAAATAAACTCGCCGGAATTTCGCCGGAAAATTGAGTCATGGACCTCCCAACCAAAGTATAAAAAAGAAAAGAAGAGAGAGAAGAGAGAAAATGGAGAGGATTTCCCAACTTAAAAGTTGAGAAATGAGAGTTTTTTCAAAATTACAAAGCACAATGTCTATATATAGATACACCATAAACACACACTAAAAACACGCACATTTAAATAAACACTCTCGAGGTCGCGGGCACTGATGGCGTGGGACGGCACGAGGCAAGGCTCGGTGTGGCGCGAGAAAAAGGAGTACTCTCGATGTCGTGGGCATTCTCGCGCGCCCGGACGTGGTAGGTGTAGAGCACTCTCAAGGTCGCGACCTTCTTCACGCGTGCAGGCTTGCTGGTAGAGGCACTCTTGACGTCGCGGGCTTCTTCGCGAGCTCGCGGGCAGCAGTAAAATGGACTCTCGAGGTCGCGGTGCCTTCCGTGAGGTCGCGGGCGCAGCAGGGCACACTCTCGAGGTCGCGGGCACGGACGCGAGCTCGAGGGCATGGCAAGGTACATACTCTCAAGGTCGCGGGCTCGGGCGCGAGCTCGCGGGAATGGCAGGGCACACTCTCGAGGTCGCGGGCACGGGCGCGAGCTCGCGGGCATGGTCTCTTGATGCTCGATTCGCTCTAACTTCTGGCACGCTTCTCCGATTGACTCGAAACTGTGACCCACGCTCCTCAAATCTTTTTCTCCTCGTCTTGGAATTCTAAAATCGATATCGCCGCGCAATTAATATATGTGCTCGAAAATGGTTCGCGTGGCTCGGACATGATTCGGACGACTCGAAAATGTCTCGGAAATGGCTCGTAATCCCAAACTCAACTATTTTGGACCTACACAACACCAAAAGTACAAGAAAAAATACGCCGAAATACAAAAACACACAACGAGAACGAAAATGCACGAAACACGATAAAATGGACCGGTCGACACTAAAACGAACCTAAAAACATTAAACTAAAGCACATAAAACACACGAAAATAAGCACAAAAACACAATAAACAACTCTCTTACACTTAGCTTTTCGCTTGTCCTCAAGCAAACAAAATAATAAGTAGTTTGAAAATAAACATCGGATGGTCCAAGGTTAACAATCATGCGAATATGAGACTCTCCTTATCATCCGGTAAACCAAAGAATCGAACTCAAATTCGAAAACATGTTCCCCACGTAATGAATCCATACAAAACAAAAACCCGTCCCACGTCATCCTACACATGAATTTCTCGATCAAAGCCTCCTTTTTCTACATACACGTGCAAAAAGCTAAACATGGTCTACTCAAAATGTAGAGTATGATAAACGTAACCGAATAAGCCAACTCCCTTATCTTTATTTGTTTGCTTTCGCTNGCTATGTTGTTGTTGTTGTTGTTGTTGTTAAGCTTCTTTTTCCGAACAAGTATTCTTAGACAATGCTTATTTAGGTTTACCCTCGATAGTCAATTCGAGTTCCCTAAACCGGTTTTCCGGGCTCATTATCCCATTTCACGAGGTCAATAGGGATAAGAGGAGCCTAGTCCGTACCTCCTCGCGAACTCACCTTTTATTCTCTTTTTTTTTCTCTTTTTTTTTTTAAAGGGAGAGGCATAAAAGTACATCATAAATATAATCACATAAACGCACAATCGATCGAGATGCACTACAACGAATAGAATAACACGTTTACAACGATAATCGAGCATAAGGTAAGCCTATCTCAAGTCAATCAATCGAGAATCACAAGGGACAAAACAATTCCGTGAATTCAAATGCGGGTCCCACATTTAACAAATTATCATCCAATTCAATGGTACCATCCAAATCGTCAAGTTCATAAAGCACGAAAGTTAACAATGACGCCAATCAACCTATATATCTCACCACTTAACCATTTTGAGCCTTAAAACGCACATCAAACTTCATGGAGGGGAACTGACACAAACACATAAAAACTAAAACAAAACCGGTCCAAGACACGAAAAGAAAACACCGAAAATGAAAGAAATATCGCCTAAACATGCACAATCACTAAATCCCTCCCCCACACTTAAAACAAAGCAATGTCCTCATTGCTTGACCAAAAAGCATAAGAGAAAGCACGTAGTCATGTAAGCTCATGCGATACACAAAACGAAACATTAGAAACGAAAATACAAAAGAAAGAAAACACGAAGACACACAAGAGCAACTAAGAGAAAAAGAAAATAAGAAAAGAAGATGCGTACTCTACACGGTGATTCACCACCGTGTGTCTAATGGTGTTCGTCTGGTGGGAAAAGAGCAATAATTCGAAAGCCATTGAGTGCAAAATAAAGCCATCCGAGTGAGGCCATATGTATGTGTCTCGGAGGGATAGTAACCGATAATCCACAACTCGACGAAGACACACGTATGCATGAAAGTTCAAAAATTGGGCCTCTAGCCCCATAATAGTACTCGCCATGGCATAACCCGGCCAACATGTCAATCAAAGCATAGCCTCAAGCACAACCGAACACCAATGATATAGTGAAATTCAAATCAAATGCCAAGGTTCATCGCTTTCCCCAAAATAATCAACGATAACTCCGAACGAGCCTCACACCGAAAGACAATAGCCAAAATCCTCCAAATTTTCAATATAAGCTCACAAACCCCCGATACACCTCTCCCACACTTAGTATATATCACCTCCAACTCAATAAAGTCACGCCCAATTCAAATACAAATGGCACAAGTAGGTCTAAGTGGAATACCTTGCAAAAAGATGATCTCGGCACCAAGAGTAAGAAAAATCAGGCAATGAGTCGTGTCCAAGCTCCAAGATAGTGAAAGTCCAATAAAAACGAGTGAAGGAGGTGGAATCGCCGCAAAATAAAGTTTTCGGCGGCTTTAACGGCTCGAAACGGTATCCGGAGGTCAAAAATGCCATTTCCGGTCGAAAAACGTCGACGGCGGCCAGAAAACGGGGCCCGAAAGGTTCGTCAGAAATTTTGGCTGGAAAAGTCGTCGGTCGCCGAAAAATTTCGCCGGCGGCCGCCGGGTGCGCCGGGGCTCGGTGCTTCGTCCGATGGCTTGATGTGGCTCGGTGGCGGCTCAATGTGGCTCGTTGGCGGTGCATGAGGCAGAGCGGGCCAAAGGCCATTTTTCCCATACTTAAGCATATTTTGAGCATTTTCAACCGATTTTCGACCCGATTTCAACCCTTGCCATATTTCAACCCGATTTTCAACATAATCTCGACCCCGAATCCCGTTTCCTTCTCTGAAATTACCGTGTGTCGTGTGGCTTGTGGGGCTAACGCAATAACCGTGGGTTGCCTCCCACGAAGCGCTCATTTTAACGTTGAGCTCGACGTCCCCAACCAAAAATCAACTGGGATCCAAGAAAAAATGACGATCGTGCCACGCCTTTGTATTCTCCAAAAGAAGTCGGGTCGGGAGAATATAGCAAAGGCGGGCCCAATGAACTCTCGTGGCCTTGTTCTGAAACCGAGCACGGATATCAACAACCACCAAGAGAAGAGATAATTCCTTACGAATCAAGGCCCCATACTCGACCTCCGAAAATATGAACTTGTCCGTAGAGCACGTCGATTTGACCACGGCCATCATTTGCATTATCTCGAACGTGTACTCATCAAGCTCAAGCATCGGGAGCACGGGCGTAGGCACGCTAAACTCCTCCAAATGATCACGATCCTCAATAATACGAAATGACGACCCAAAGGACATCAGAACCACGTCATACTCAACATCGCAAGTCAAATCATCAATCAATGCACACCTCGGGTCTACGACATCACATAATGGCTCGGAATCCCCCTCAAAAACATCCACCACATCATCAACTACCTCATTCTCCTCCTCAAAATCATCCTCCCGAGCTCTATCACATACATTAGACACAATCAAATCCTCAAATGAATTCTCCCCCATACCATACACCATATCAACTCCCGAATCCCTGCACCCACTCTCAACAATAGAAATCAAACTTAAAGCACAATCACCGGAAGTAAAGGTTGACGTACCTAATGTAGAATGCAAGTCCGAGTCGTCAAGAGGGGAAGTTTCTTTAACAATCAACTCATCGATGTCCTCACTCGTGTCGAGAGATTGTGTTCCCTCATAAACGAGAGTGAGGCCCATGTCTTTCACGGAGGTAAACCGATCCACCATAGCTCGAAACTCGCCCTCTAACCGAGTACTCTCCAGAATAATCCTTGCCGATAGAGAACAATATCTACCGAGCGGAATGTGAGAGGCGTCCAAATCAAGAAAAGAGACCACGGTAGAGTCGAACTTCGTGAGTGTGACTTGAAGAACGGATGGAATGGGAAGAAGCCTCCAACTATGAAACTCCTCGATGATCGACATAAGGCTCACAAGTGCCCCTTGAGTGCTCGTCAAAACCTCTCTGTGACGTTCGGTAGGCACAACCGTTGTTGGAAATGATGCTTCGGAACTCAATGTACACAGTTGGCCAACCGATAGGTGCTCGTATGATGGAAAGGGTGGAGCATGGGACTCGGTTTCTTCTTTTTCAGATATGGGAGCCATTGAAGCGTGAAGGGATTTGTTGCACTTCTCTAATTGCTCCATAATCTCAGCTAAACGGCTTGAAGAAGCTTCTCGAGTCGGCTCGGGTGGAGGTGTCTCTTCATAATAAACGGGAGGCGGGGGATAGTAGTGAGGTGTCTCGTCGTGACCCGAAGAGTAATAATCAAAATCAACTTGAGATGGTGGGTAAAAATGGCTCGAATACGGATAGAGCGGATACGAGTACATATTCTCTTGGTAATTGTCGGGGTATCCACGAGACGAGCTACCAGCGTAAGCATAGCCGTATGGATCCATCGGAGCTCCTCAAGCGAAGTACCTCGCACAAGAAAAGCAAAACAACCAAGGCACACGAGACCAAGAAATGATAAAGACAAAAATAAACTAAAACGACACAATATGTACAAGAACACACATAGCAAAAAGAAAGAGAAATAGAAAATACACAAATAATCAAGAGAAACACACAAAATCAAGCAAAATCCAAAAAAAACAAGAGAAACACGGAAACAAATGACAACTAGATAGCAAACTTGGCGTCCTACTTGCCTTCCTCGGCAACGGTGCCATTTTATTTGTAGTATTTTTGGGCATGTGGTAACCGAGCTACCCGACTCGGGTCGTTCTCAAAGGAAGGCTGTTCGGAGCTTCGTGGGTGATTGTGGGTGATTTGCACGCAATTACACTAAAAATCTAAGAGCAAATGATGAAAATGCAAGAATCGAAGGAATTGTCAAAGCATTGGTTGCACGGAATCTCCAAAACTCAAGAAAATAAAAGAAAATAATAGAAAATATGCGAGCATAGTGATCCTAGGTAACCGAACATGAGCTTTCTACACTAAATCATCACGCTTTGAACAAAGTCGAGACCTTTATACTAGATAAGCATGTATTGATTCCTAACACACAAAAGCAAGCAATAACAATAAAGTAAATACCCTAGAAACGAGCATAAACACAATTCGACAACACAAACTCGAAGTAGAGGGGCCTAAGAAAGGTACCTACTCTCCTATCGCATGCTTGAATGAAAATAGTGAATAAAGCTCGAAACTTGAATAAAATAAACTCGCTGGAATTTCGCCGAAAAATTGAGTCATGGACCTCCCAAACAAAGTATAAAAAAGAAAAGAAGAGAGAGAAGACAGAAAATGGAGAGAATTTCCCAACTTAAACGTTGGAAAATGAGGGTTGTTTTCAAAATTACAAAGCACAATGTCTATATATAGCTACACCACAAACACACACTAAAAACACGCACATTTAAATAAACACTCTCGAGGTCGCGGGCGATTCCGCTGGTCGCGGGCACTGATGGCGCGGAACGGCACGAGGCAAGGCTTGGTGTAGCGCGAGGAAAAGGAGTACTCTCGATGTCGTGGGCATTCTCGCGCGCGCGGACGTGGTAGGTGTAGAGCACTCTCGAGGTCATGGCCTTCTTCACGCGCGCAGGTTTGCTGGTAGAGGCACTCTCGATGTCGCGGGCTTCTTCGCGAGCTCGCGGGCAGCAGTGAAAGGGACTCTCGAGGTCGCGGGGACGGGCGTGAGCTCGCGGGCATGGCAGGGCACACTCTCGAGCTCGCGGGCATGGTCTCTTGATGCTCGATTCGCTCTAACTTCTCTCACGCTTCTCCGATTGACTCGAAACTTTGACCCACGCTCCTCAAATCTTTTTCTCCTCGTCTTGGAATTCTAAAATCGATATCGCCGCGCAATTAATATATGTGCTCGAAAATGGTTCGCGTGGCTCGGACATGATTCGGACGACTCGAAAATGTCTCGGAAATGGCTCGTAATCCCAAACTCAACTATTTTGGACCTACACAACACCAAAAGTACAAGAAAAAGTACGCCGAAATACAAAAACACACAACGAGAACGAAAATGCACGAAACACGATAAAATAGACCGGTCGACACTAAAACAAACCTAAAAACATTAAACTAAAGCACATAAAACACACGAAAATGAGCACAAAAACACAATAAACAGGTGCTGGTCCAGATGGGCTTCTCGGAGTGGTGGGTAATTTTTGTGGAGGCGTGTGTGGAGAACTGCACGTTCTCGATTCTGGTTAATGGTAACCCCACCGACTTCTTATCTTCTTCTCAGAGCCTCCGACTGGGGGATCCCCTCTCCCTCTCGCTTTTTGTTCTGGCAGCGGACTACCTTTCTCGCTTCCTTGACGCCTTCATCTGTGATAACCCGAGGATGACCTACAACACAAGTGGCTATGGTCCTCCCATCTCGCACCTCTCTTATGCGGATGACATCTTATCTTCACTCGTGCGGATAATGATGGATGGACTGGTTGAGTTTATGCACCTTCTAAAGTACTATGGCTCGGTCACTGGTCAGCTAGTCAGCGTGTAAAAGAGCACCATCATTCTCTCCATTCCCATTGCAAATCGGTGGGCGTAGTGAGTCCTGTAGCGCACTAGTTTTGCTCGCAGCGACATCTCTATCACCTACCTCGACACCCCTCTGTACAAGGGCCATCTCGTGAGCGCTCTCTTTGCAGTCGTAAGGCAGAAGATGATAACCAGATTCGGCTAGTCGTATAGACATCTTTCTTTTGGGGGTCGCCTCGCGCTGATCAAGAGCACCCTCAGTGTCCTTCCACTTCATCTCATTATAGTCCTCGATCCCCCTAAATCCACTCTCCACGAGTTAGATCAGATCATGACTCGTTATTTATAGGGGCATGGGGAAGGCTCCCGGAGGGGGAGACAGTACCACTGGGTGAAGTGGGATTCCATTTGTTGTCCTTTTTCCGAGGGTGGCCTTGGAATCCGCCATATATCGGATGTTGTCACCGCCTTCTCTTATAAAATGTGGTGGCGCTTCAGGGAGGGAAAGTCGCTTTGGGCTCAGTACCTTCATAGGAAGTACTACCCTAGAGGTGTCTATCATCTCTGTAGGGTGACGACCACCACTCATGATAGTATACAGTGGAGATGGCTCAGCCGCGCCCGGGAGCACACCTTCTGGACGCTGGGTGAGAGAAATGTTAGCTTTTGGGATGAGTGGTGGTTTGGTGAGGGGACTTTTTCGAGCTCTAGGTAGGTCACTCACTCTCCTTCTTTACAGGTGAAGGACCTGCGGACTGATGGTGCGTGGGATAGGGATAGGGTAGAGAGGGTGTTGGGTACTTGAGTGGGTTTTAGTGACAAGGTTTTAGAGCAGATCCAACAAATTTCCATCTCGGAGGACGGTTCAGATGGTATGAGGTGGAGACTTACATATTCGGGTGCATTTTCTACGACCTCGGCTTGGAGGGAAGTATGATTGGGTGACCGGCCTAACCTTCTCTTCAGGGACATTTGGACCGATCTACTTACCCCAACCATCTCTGTCTTCCTTTGGCGCCTTCTTCTGCGTCAGATTCTGATCGAGACTGTGTTGCAGACGAGGGGAGTTTCTTTCCCCTCGCAGTGTTACTGCTGTCTTGAGACCGACGATTTCTAGATTGAGACTTTTTTTTTTCATTTGTTTTTAGAGAACGAGGTTGCGAGGAGAGTGTGGGAGCATTTTGCCACTTATACTCATTTACCCCTACCAACTACAGACAGTTTTTTTGTGCTTTTGAGTTTTTTCCTTGCAACGCACACACTTTAGACACGCGGTCTATCTCATCCCTTGTCTGATCTTGTGGTTTATCTGGATAGAACGGAATAGCGCGAAGCATAAGGATATTACTTTTATGTGCTCTCACATTGTTTTGTAGGTTGATCGACACATCTCCCACCTCACAGCTTCAGGCATACTCACACCTAAATACTGGACAGGCTGCACGCCGCCCCACCGCTTCGTACCATCTCCGTGTTAGTGTTATATACTAAAAGCTTGGCTTTGCATGTTATTACACATTTTCTTTTATGAATGAGAATCATGTTAGATTAAACAAGTTCTACGTTCTGTTGTTCTGCACTTAGATAGGGTGGGTCATTATCGGGCGAACCGAAGATTACTCTATCAGTTACTTGCGAACAAGAATAGTTGTTCATAACCTAGATGGACATGAACACCCCATCCGAACGGCTGTAGTGTCAACTGTACAGTTTGTCTTGACTGATTAGTTGCACTAGTACATTTATGTATTGAACAGGATCCCAGATAAGAGAAGTTCATTTTATACTGATCGTCGTAAATGAACTAGGCCTCGGTTAATTACTGCGTTCTCTTAACCCGTAAGATATTAAACATGCAGATATATATAATATATATTACTTTGGTTCACTTGGGTAAGGTTCAGTTCACTGGATCAATATTCCTACTGTTTTGGGTAATATTATTATATATAGGATATGATGTTAGGATATTTACGATCACCATGTGCGTTAGTTTGATGATGTCCCCGGAGTGAGTTCATGAAGGATTGTTATGCTAAATCTTGCAGTTGGATTAAGTTCCGGCATAATAAGAATGTGATGGACGAGCGCTAGCTTCGGTGAAATAATAATAAATTAATTAATTCTTGATTGTTAGTAATCGAATTAATAATAGACATTATATCTTAAACGTGGGGAGATAAATCGAGTAATTATTATTGGAGTCTCAAATGTAATTTGGACTAGGAAAATGGAGTGAAATAATATAATGTTGGTGGCCTATTAATATTATTTAATTAATTAGAGGTGTGGGCTTGGCCCACAGTTAGTCTAATTAATTAAAGAGCTCTATTTCTAATCTCCTAAGGATCCCTACTGTGGCTCTCTATATATACATCATTAAGCTCATGAGAAGAGAACAGATTTATTAGACTCGTGTGAAATACACGGCGCCTCTCATTTCTCTTTAGATCTCATTCGAGCTTTATCTTCTTCTTGTTGCTCCACTGGTACAAGTTGAAGAAGGTGTATTGAGTAATACAGTAGAAGATCTGTAGGTAAACCGAGACGAAATATATTTTAACCTACAGAACTAATCGGAGGTCCGATTGAGGCGCACAGCATACCCAAATGACCCTCTCGACGAGAGCTTTCCATCTCCGCCGTCCGACTCCGCACGCGCCCTCACGCACCGCCGGAAGCCGTCTGACTGTAAGATCCGTTTTCATCTGTTTGCACCCGATTGATCCACTTTTGATCCGATCTTGTTCGTGCAACCCAAGACGTGATTTGTGGTCAACCGTTTGTGGTAAACCAGATCTACATAAATTTTAAGACGTAAGTTTTCTACGTCAAACCTTTAGATCTGCTGCGCATAGGTTACGTTTGCTATTGAATTCGTGACTTGTACATAACGAGATCCCAACACTCCGCTGCCGCATGTCCAACACCCATGCTCCAGAGCCATTGTTTGGCTGAGACCCGACTCTCCTTAGGTTAAGCTAAACATTGACGGATCTTTCGACCAACTTACAGGAGCCGCAGGAGGCGAAGGCCTGATTAGGGATCACAGTGGAGCTCTCATTACCTCCTTCCACGCCCCTTTTTAGGCCTTCTCGAGTTACAACACAGAGGTTCAAGCGCTTCAAATCGGTCTTCAGATTGTAACCTCTATCTCTACTCATATTTGGATTGAGCTAGATGCTGCCGCTGTCGCCACCCTCTTGACTTTAGGCCACCAGGGCTCGTGGCAGATTCAGCACCCGCTCATGCGCATCAGATCCACACTTCAGTCGGTTCGCTACTGGATCTCATACATATTCTGTGAGGGGAATTGACCCGCTGACTACCTGGCCAGCCTAGGTGCCTCCACCCTACAGAGGCGCACTTTCCATCTGGATGACGCACCTCTCTGCCTTCGTACTCTTGTGCGGATGGACCAGGTTGGCTACCCCTCATTTAGATTCTTGTAGTCGTCTTGTATTTTTATGCTTCGACCCACCTTGTGGAGCAGACTCTTTACTTGGGCACCTGTCAGCCCAAGTTCAGAATTTCCGTTTTGGCTGTTGTTTTTCCATTCTTCTCATTTTTGTTTTCGATTTATGTTTGGACATGTGTAGACCTGTAATTTTTTGGCCCATTTAAGGTCTTGACTATATACAGGTCCAACCTTAATCTCCCCCCTCCCCCCTGGGTGTTTCTAAAAAAAATTATAAATATACTAAAAGTTAATAAAATTTTTATTTATTAACAATTTTTTATATATAATATTTCAAATTAATCATGTCTTGATGGGTGTGCGTGTGGTGTTGTTTGTTTTATTGGTGTGTTTTATGTTGTTTCTCCCCTTTGGGAGATTTTTGGTTTTTCGCTGTGTTGTTATTCTCCCGTTGGGAGCGTGTTATTCTCCTGTTGGGAGCTGTACAGTTTGTCTATTGTGGGTGCGTTAGTGTAGTTGTATCTAGGCTACCTTAGTCTAGGCTTCCTGGATTCAGTTGTCTGGCTGTTTGGCTATTCTAGCTGTATTCTAGCTGTAATTATGTGTTTTTTCGTCTTTATAAAATTTCTGTCGTTTCGAAAAAAAAATCATGTCTTGATGAACTTCGATTTGATATTTATATTATACATACAAAACAAATAAATAATTTCATTATTTTCATAATTAAAATTAAATTACCTAAAAATATTAGTTCAAAAAAAATAAAATTACTTAAAATACTTATCTACAAAGTAGTTATCCGTTATAAATAAAAAAAATTATAAGGCTGTTTCGTCTAATTCGCCTAGCTATGCTGCAGAGCAAGTTAAGGAAAGCATTCATCGTACTGGAAGAGCTAGGCTAGCACCGGACTATGTTATAACTCTATCTTTTTCTTCCTTCTTATTTTCATTCCTGTATTTACTTATAGTCATTATGTTGTTCACTGGTCGAAAGATGCCTGCCAGTGAGACAAAGTCATTCCCACCAGTACCAATGCTTTCGATTTCTTTCATATAGAGCCCTCGACTATGTATCAGACATATGGCAGGTTAAATATAAGATGATAAATCGTGTAAGATAATATACTGTTTCAAAAATTATTTAAAAACTAAAACAATTTTGTTGTGATTATTATTTAATTTTAATTATAATTTTCTTAACAAATACCCGTGTAGTACACGGATATTGTACTCGTAACAAGTTCTTGGTGAACTTGTGTTTTTAGTATTATTTTGGTATAAATTAAATTAATTTTAGTTCTGGAACACGTTAAGCGTGTTTATGGATGTAATCTTGGGCAACTTCTTATTAAATCCATACACCCTTTTCTAACTTCCTTTTCAGTCCCCACTTAAAATAAATCCCTTTTCACTCCCTACCCCTCTATAACTCTTTCACTTAACTCCCTCTTCTTAAAATAAATCAAAAATAAATTAACTTATGACATCACTCTACTACAACTTACCATTCTACATTATTTTATTAGTTTTTCTTATACCTTTTTTATTTTCTTACCATACACAATATTATATTTCTCCCCAATAACCTTCCCCACCAAAAATCTCTCCTCCCGTCTCCCTCCCTCCCGTCACCTTCTCTGGCAACTCTCTGTCTTTATTTATTTATTTATTTATTTTTTGTTGCAGGTTCGTCCTCCGGCGACATAAAATTCGGTGAGAAGAACTCCGGAGGCAACAAATCCGGTGAAAGAAGTGTTCCGAACGTGAATTTTCTCCGGCAAAAATGATATTTTTCCGGCAATGTTTGTCTTTTTTCCGGCCAAAATTTGAAGTAGTAAGTAATCTATGTATTATATGAAGATTTTGGACTCTAAAAATCATCTTTAATTCATATATTTTTGGTTAATTTGTCAACGATTGAATTTTGAATATTGTTGTTCATATTTACCCTAAATCAAATAAATTGATCATAATCTCTTTTTTCTTGTTCATGTATATGAAGTTGATGCTATTGTTAGGTTATGTTAGGTGTTATTCACCATAAAACAAGAAATAAGGTGAGAATGATCATTGTCCCACTATTCTTGATTATTGTACCTCTGTTTGTGTATCTTAGTACCACTTTAATGCTGTTTGGTACCATATTTGCTGGGAAATGTGAAGTTATTTTATTTTATCCAATTATTGTTAGATACATGGAAGGGGCACAAAGTGATATACTAGAGAGTTGTACCTACAAAAATGAATTGTTTGTGTTCTCTATGCACATTGGATCAACGTTTGACGAAATGTACACTCTCATTGCAAAGAGGTGGCATCTTGTCCATCAATTGCATCCGATCGTCCATACGTTGAAGACGATCGTCAATTTTGGCATCTCGTCGTCTCGCCGGCATCGAGAATCGTCCCGGTTAACTAATACCAAATGATGCAGAAGCGTAGGAATGGGATGATTGTATGAAAAGATGTTTTTCTTCTCTGAAACATAGAAGATGATATTTTCTTAATCTGATAAATTCATCTGCCTTCACACACAATCACAACTGTAATAAATAAGTCCTAAACACCTATACTTAAAAGTCCAAACACAACAAGCCCAATACAACATAAATATAAATAATAATAATAATAAGAAATGGAATAGCATTCAAACTAATAAGACGAGTCGATCAAATTTGTCGAGATATGCTAATGCAATCTCGTCGGCATCACATTATTCAAAAGATAACAAATATAAGCAACTAAACATACCTTCCCTCGATTAGTTTCATCTTAATTAGTTTAAGATGACAGTATAGTATAAACATCTGGTGTCCTTCATGAAAATATACTTCATCTGTACGTTTTCTTTTTTATGAGCTTAATCAGTTCAAACTTTCAGTATGTTGATTATTTGTTTATTCACAACATCATCTTTTATTGGTCTTTCTCTTATTTTATCTATATGTATGCAAGAAAAAAGAAAAAAAGGCTCAGGAAATACAATCACATAATAAATATCCATGGAGGGTATATAGAATTGGAGCAGCAAATTATTAACGAGAAATACAGGGCAAGAAAAGAGGCATATAATGATCCCTACACAATTATTGCACCACCATCTCCACCTTCTCGTCCTGAATCATGGAAAAGAGCTAGTATGGCAAGGAATGGAGATTATGTCTCAAAAGATGCCAAAATTGTTGCTGAAAAAAACCATAAGTGATGTGTTTTTATCACTGTTCTAAAAATCGGCCTAGGCGGCGCCTAGGCGCTAGGCGGTGTCCGGGCGCCTACGATTTGCACAAATCGGCAGAAAAAATCGGTCAGGCGGCTAGGCGGCCCTAAGCGCTCCTAGGCGGGCTTGGCAGCCAAACGGTTAGGCGGCGTCTAGGCGAGAATAGACGGATCTAGGCGCTCCTAGGCGGGCTCGGCCGCAATTTTTCAGTTTTTTTTTAAATACTAATACATTATTTTGTTCTCATATTTTCTTTAATATATATTAATATTATTATTTGGACTTTGGTGTGTGAATTTATTATAAGCTGAGATAGTTTTATTTTGTAGATAATTAAAATAAATAAAAAAATATGGTATTTAATATTGATTTCTGGGCCCCGGCTAGGCGTCGCTTAGGCCCCGCCTAGGCGCTAGGTGCTGGTCAAGCGCCTAGCGAGCACCTAGCGACTTTTAGAACACTGGTTTTTATATTTCAATTTACTCGTACATTCATGGATAGATAAAATTGTAACATGTTTGTAAATTCTTCAAACCTTTGATGTAGGATTCTTTACAAGAACAATGCTCTCACGGAAACTTCAGACATGTTGGGAGAAACAATATACTTGCAACTGCATTAGCAAAGGCGGAGCATCCCGGGCATGTGAGGGGAGTGGGAAAGGGTGTTGGGATGAAATACTACTCTCGACGGTCGAGTTGTCTCAGTGCATAGACCGATTTGATTTCACGAGATGAGATGGAAACCATCATCAGTCGTAGTCATAGGATAGAGCAAATGAAAAAAGAGATGATGATGATAATGAGCAATAACTCTCTATCGGCCTCTAGTCCTGATTTTATGATGATCCAAAGCAGAAAAGGTAGCGATGCTTTGAGTATTGTATCAATAAATGAACTGAATGGTGATAAAAATGTCAGTTGTATGTGGTGTACCCATAAATGATTTTGGTTGCATATGGACGTATCCGTCACATCGGGTCAACCATTCACCACAAGAAGATGGATGAGGACAAAGTGAGGGTTGTCATGTCATGTGTAGTCGTTTGAGAGGCCCTGCCCGGCATAGGAGGTCACTACCGTAGAGAAAGAGCCAAATAGCGTCGTTACTTGGCCTTGTAGGTTGGTTAATGTTGCAAATGCAAAGGTAACTAAAATTACTTACTTTGAATATTATCTTTCTGACTCCATTGTCTCTAATGGTTCTTTAATTCATACTCCCTCCTATTCATAATAAGTGTCGTTTTGGGAAGTTGTACACTAATTAAGAATAAATTTTTTTTTTCCAATAATAACCCTCATTAATGAAGATAGAGATGGATGTTTTAAAAAAAAATAATGAAGAGAATATGAAAAGACGTAGTGTATTTATTAACTAAATGAGGGTAATAATGAAAAAATATGTACAAAAGATCCAAAACGACATTTATTTTGGTTAATAGTTGATAAAGCCAAAATGACATTTAAAAAGAATAGGAGGTAGTATAAGTTATTTACATATAGTGAATCATTTAGGTGTTATGTAAATAAATTTCTCATTCACATATGATGCTTATCAATCGAAGCAAGTGACAAAGAATATTATCTTTTTGACTCCATTGTCTCTAATGGTTCTTTAGTTCATATAAGTTATTTACATATAGTGAATCATTTAGGTGTACGTTATGTAAATAAATTTCTCATTCACATAGGGTGCTTATCAACCGAAGCAAGTGACAACAAAATCAGTAATTAAACCTGAGATAAATGTCATGAGAACTTTGTGGACAACAACGTTTGATATAAAAATTTCAATTTGTGTAAATATGCCGATTGAGGAGGTAGGAGAGAAGAGAGATTTGTACTTATTTTGGAAGGACATAGTGGAGATGTTGCAAAGTCAAAAACTTTGCATTTCTATTATTGAATTCTTCAATATGTAAGTATTTCTCAACTTTTGTCCGCTTACTTTTTATGTGCATTTTCAGGTGATAATTTGTTGTTTTAATCACTTAATTCAAAAATCTTCAATAGTGTAGTGTGTTATAATAGGTATCTCTACAATGTGCTGAAAGAAATCGGGAGAGAAAAAATTGTGGATTGATGTGCCCACTCAAATTCAAGGTACGTGCAACAATAAGCAAGATGTCGTATAGATTATGCAAAATCGATGTACCGGCCAAAATATCATCATAATAGCATCGCTCCCTTAACATTGTTTTTTTAAAACCGATATCGTATGTTACTTATTAGATCGATTATTTTGTCGTGTCACATCAATTTTGTAAAATCGATGTAACAAGTTCAGATGAATAATATCGGTTGATGTTACGTAGTTTCAAAAGTCGATGTTAACGCGTCATTTTTATCCAATGTAACAAGTGTTTTTTTTACTAGTGTGTTGACGTATATTTTTATAAGAACGTCTCTAATGATCTATGGATTGCTCTATTTTGTTGTCACATGACACAAAAATTCTATGTGACATAAAAAATGTCTAGAGTTTCATAGGTGTAGAAATATTTTTAAAACAATTTCAATTATATATTGTATAATTTATTAATTTCTATTTTATACCTACAAAACCATACCATAGTTATACCATAGTTAGTATTTCTCGTCCACAATATACATTTCAAAATAGATTCATATGATCTCTATGGAGGTCACTTGTGTCATTTAACACGAAATACAGGAAAAAAGGCGCAATAATGCTAAAATAAAATAATCAGGAAAGCTTAGTAATAAAGTCTTCATAAAAACGTCATACATACATATAATAATATATTAATTATTTTTTCCCAAAATATTTCAACACTACATAACATGTAACACATTATATACACACATACATATCAATTCATCCCTCTTTCCCTCTCGCTCTCTCTCGCCTCCCAATAGAAGCTCACATCGTCACACTCCACCTCCTCAGCTCCCCTTCCAAAAGACACGCGCCGCACGCCATGAGAACCAGCAACCACCTAATCGGTTTTCTGAACTTCCTGACCTTCCTCCTCTCCATCCCCATCCTCGGCGGCGGCATATGGCTGAGCAGCCGCGCCAACAACACCGACTGTATGAGGTTCCTCCAGTGGCCCCTCATCGTCATCGGCGTCGCCATCATGGTCGTCTCCCTCGCCGGATTCGCCGGCTCATGCTACCGTAACAACTTCCTCCTCTACCTCTACCTCTGGGCCATGTTCTTCATCGTCGCCGCCCTCCTCGGTTTCGTCATCTTCGCCTACGCCGTCACCGACCGGGGCTCCGGCCGCCCCGTCCTGAACCGGGTCTACGAGGATTACTCTCTTGGGGACTACTCCGGATGGCTAGCGGATCGGGTCGCCAGCCCGGATTACTGGTCCAAAATCAGTTCTTGCATTAGGGATTCGCACGCTTGCCGCAGGATTCGCAGGACAGTCGGGGGCGTGCCTGAACCTGCAGAGATGTTTTACATTAGGCGGCTTACTCCTATTGAGGTAACAACTAATTTACCTTGTCAAAGTAGTTGGAGTTGAATCGATGCTGTAAATCTAGTTAATCCCTATACTTGGATTTGGAATTCATTCAATTCAATTACAGTCTGTGTTGTTGTTAGATAGTTATTATTAATGCTTGTGATTAGCAGATTTACCTTGGAAATTTATCTGGTTGAGAAAATAGGGATTTAGTAGATCTTATTAGGGTCAATGATGGAAATTATTATTTATTAATTTATAGCTTGAAAGCCAAAATAAAAAAAAAGTATAACATAAATTAATAAAATGATGGGTTAATCTCAAAGATGTGATGATAGGGTACACCTGGCTTCGGCATAATTCTTTGATTTGAATTTGATAACACAGACAAGGGCCCTCTCTCACATTTTCAAACTCTTTTACCCTAAGATGGGACATCACACCCACTTTTTCTTGTCGTTTAATAATAGAAACTTAAACATGTTGTGTTAATTTAGTTGCATTAAAGCAGACAATTTCATGGGTATTGTTCAAATGATTTGTTGAAATATGAAGCTTTTTGGTGAATAGTCCATTTTGGCTTTAACCTTTTTACTCTTACTGTAAGGCTGCATTGAGCTTTTCTTTTATTGCTTTGCTTGCCTCTTGTGATGCAAAGGGACAGAGCTTTTCTTTTATTGCTTTGCTTGCCTCTTGTGATGCAAAGGGACAATTGGAGTCTTTTTCTTCCCAAGGTTTAAATTTTATCAGCTGTATTCTTCATTCCTATTGAAATTTATTGCCATCTATTACTGTTTAACCTTTTATTGTTTATCACACCAAAACCTTTTATTGTTTATCACTGTCTCTCATGTTATTTTTGCCCGAAATTTGAGGTTATAATCATGTTTTCTATTCCTTGTCTAGAGGACATATTTCACTTTCTTCGTCTTGTGACTTTCCTATCCTCAAGGGTTGTTGTCAATGTCTGCACTCCAAGATTTTTTTTTTATATATATATGTTATTAATAATAATATTTTTTGCTGAGAATGGAAGTTTGCATGAAATACGGCTTTTCCTCTACATTGATGAGTAAATTGCCAAATACGTGTTCCATACTTCTCCACATGGTCTGACTAAGTACATGGGGGCCTTTTATGGGATACTCCATCCCATCAAAAATTGATTATAACTTCATTTTGACCCCACTTTTCTCCCAATCTTGGAATGGTTGAGATTTTAGTTCTGTTAAGATACTCAATCGAGTTATAGAATCAGATTATTTGGATGTTTAAGGTCAAAAATGTAAATTACGCAAACCACAGGATATTGAGATAATTTGGTACTCAATAAAGTCTTTAGTTTGTGGGGACCAAATAAAACTACACCATGAGAGTAGTGAGATAACAGCGGATGGCCTTCCCAAGAACATTATTTTAAGTAATGATGTCTACTTTTAGATTGTTCAATATGTGTTTGTATGTGTTAGGTATGTATTTAAATTGATGAAATAAATGAGATTGGTTTTTTTACTGGGTAGTGGAGAGGAGGGGAGGGAAATAATAAGAAAAAAATAATGGCATGGTACATGGTTCAGATCTTGGTGAATATCCTTATAAAGGATGAGGGGTCAAGTTGAGTTACATGCACATGTTATCATAATTTGAGAAATAAAATCAGAATAGTTCTTTTTACTATTTTTTGCCTATAAAATTGAAAATTGTCTGACAGTGGAAATGCTTACAGCTCATTTAAGTATTATTCTATAATAATTTGGAGGCTAACTTCTCTTTATTTTGGGGATGCATGGACTGCTATTAATGGTCATACTTTGTGGCATGGCAATAGAATTCTCGATAGGGAGTCTCTGCAAACTAGCTAATTTAAAAAAAAAAAATGCTTATAGGGATATGCTCTTGTTTCAATATTGTTGGAAAAATACAAAGGTAAGTAAGCACAAAAATACACAAACAAAGCTGAATGGTAATTCGATATAATTTTGACATAATTGTGTAAATTATTATTTTCAGATCTTGTAAAAATCTTTTTGATGTTAACTCATAACGATAGAGTAAAAAATGGCATGGCAAAGATCACTTTGATGATGCAAGTGATTGAAGATAAAGTTTGCCTGAATCTGTGTGTCACTTTCTTGAGTTGATTCAGTGAGCTAAGGAAATGAAGCTAGAAAAGAAAAAAAAAAAAATTTACTACACAAATTATTTTCCTCTTAAAATTTTCTTTTTATGACATTGTAACAAAATAGGAAATCATCCTATGTGGCCTGGTTCATGTTTCCTTTCAACCCTTGGAAAAACTGAAACCGGTAATGTGACATAGCTCCTCAAACGACATATGCACAATATGTTCCGAGTTTCACTTTCAAATAAATACAAAAACTACTCTTACGTAGCCTAATTTCACTGAATTTCCTTTTAACCCTTCCTCTTTTGTGGTTGTGGATGACGGTTTACAATTATGAGAGTATTTTGTTACGAAATAATATCCCCTAATAAACATTAATGTTGTATATGTAGTCCGGATGTTGCAAGCCCCCGACTTCATGCGGTTTGGTATACATCAACGAGACGGTTTGGAACACTGGTGCTGGGCTTTTGGGTAGTGACCCAGATTGCCTGAGGTGGAGTAATGATCAAGAGCAACTATGCTATAGTTGTGACTCGTGTAAAGCAGGGGTTTTAGCCAGCTTGAGAAAGAGCTGGAGAAAGGTATCGGTCATCAACATTGTCATGCTAATCATACTCGTCATCGTCTATGTTATTGCATGCGCAGCATTCAGGCACAACAAGAGGATCGATAATGATGAGCCGTATGGTGAGACGCGTATGGAGAAGACGCAGCCTGCTAGGATACACTTTTAAGAGAAAGAGAATGCTTTCTTTTCTTTTCTGTTTTTTTTTTT
>BKCP01013514.1:310426-327713 GCA_008636005.1 Striga asiatica | reverse complement strand
CTAGAGGTGAAAAATGGCTGACGAAAACGAAATGAATGCACATGAAAACACGAAATGAAATTTTTACTTAAAGTTTGGGTTGTTATATTTATGATTGAACTAGATAGATATCGCTTAAATATGATAGTAAGACAAACTCGGGCGTGAAGGATACACATGGTGTTCTGATTATTGATGCAAACAAGTCGAGCCGAGTAGAGCATTGGCCTTATCGAGCAGGATTGAATTTTTTTTTTTGAGCTGCTCGAGCTCGACTCGATAAAAAAATACAAGACCTCGAGCTTGGCTCGAGCTCGGCTCGAGTTCGGTTCGATTTTTTCAAGAAATTTTGTAAAATAACCATTAAGTACATATATACACAAGGGGTATTTTAGTAATTTCATATATTTCGAGCTGCTCGCGAGCCGCTCGACAATGCAAAATATGAGCTCGGGTTCCACTCAAGTTCGTGCTTGAGCCGCTCGAACTCGACTCGAGTTCGGTCAAACTCGAGCTCGAGTCGAGCTTTGACTCGAGTGCTCGCGAGCGGCTCGACTCGTTTGCAGCCCTAATTCTGATGCTAAAGGCAAGAGAACTTGGTTTTGGTGTATGATAAAATGAGAAATTCATATATACATATTTTGATATCCAATATATCTAGAATAATTATTGAGATTAGGTAACATAATATAATAAACTAGTGCGTGGCCCGTGCGATGCACGCTAAAACAATATTACGATTGTATTATAAATTAAATATATAAATAACATTACTCATGATTTATCCATTGTTTTTAAATTAAACCAGGTTGGACACAGTCTGACCGGATGGACCGAGAACCGGTTTATAAGCAGTCTAGTTCGCTTGAATAAAATATTTGCTCTCGAATCCGTTAACACCAGTTGGACTGGTAGGATCTATACGATTTTTTTAAATAAATTTTGTTATATTCAAAATTATTTTAAATAAAATTACATATTTAAATAAAATATAAATTTATAAATTATTTATCAATTAGTAAACATTTGAATTTATAAATTATTTAGATATCCAAATAATACATTTTAATAAATACAAGTAGTCATGGGCAAGAAAAGGCCACATGGGAAAGAGAAGAGGAGATTCGTTCCAAGTACCCGTCTTTCCTATCCAGTGGTATGTAATAAATATTTTCGAGGACGAAAATATTCTAAGGGGGTTAGAGTGTAATGACCCGTAATTATTTTGCCCAAACTTTTGAATTTATTATTTATTAATTATTAATTTAATTCTTCTTTTCAAGTATTTTAAGAAGGTCAAATTATGGACCAAGATTTGATTTCAAATTTATATCATACCATAGTTATGTATCTTTCAAAAATCTTATTGATTTCACCTTCCTAAATTGGCCCCAATAACTTAGTATAAATACCCTACACCCTAAGACTCTTTTTCACAAAACTCATCCTAGAGGTAAATATTTTTCCTCATCTTCTTCCTTTCTCCCTTTCTTTATTTCTTTCTTTCCTTCTTTCTTTCTTTATGTTTATCATTCTTCTTCGATACCGTCCCCGACCATGCGCCGTTATTCTGCCACCGCCGGATCGCCCTTGTCGGATCCATGTGCGTGTGTGTCAATGGGAACGGTGACAAACAAGTTGAATGAGGGTTATTGTTTTATTTTGTTTATTTATTTATTATCATTCTCGGCAATTAAGTGTGAGATTATGAGTTGACGTTTATCATCCAGCCCTATTTTTCTCTCTTCTCAAAATCTCCGTCGCTAAGAGTCTCCTCCCTTAAATCGCCGACAGCCTCTTCTCAGCGGGGAGTTCCGCTCGGCCTCGACAAGGTCGCCGCAGGTCTGGGCCCCCGGCCTCCCGTTGAGATTGGAATCTTGCGGCCGATTAGGGCTTCGCTGGACTGCCTTGCTCCGACGGATCTCCGAGGGCACGAGGATCTCCGATTTACGACGGCGGGGCTGGGCGGCATATTCCAACTTCTGCCGGTCGGATGTTGGAGTTGAGGTGAGGTCCCTTTCCCATCTCGGTTGTCTGGCTTTCCTGGTGTTGGTTTGTTAGGCCTGCTGGTAGAGGTCGGTCGTCACTTTTGGGGCCCGATAGTTCAGTCAGTGTAGTTGTCTTCGGCTTAATCGGACTCTGTCCAGTGTGCACCTCCGGTATCCTCTGTACCTGAGTGGGCGGATGGCTACCATGGTCGGGTTTCACCTCTTTAGGTGCCGGTTGTGGGCTCTAGTCGTTTTGCTTAGCTGGCTCGTAGAGGTATTGTTTGCCGTGTGGTTCTGTGGTTGGAGTATGGCTATGGTGGCTTCTGTGCTTTTGTGGAAGCTGTCGGAGCCGTGACGCCGTATTGCCTTTTTCTCCTCTGTGCCCTGGTGCTGGGTCAGGGGAGGGCCGCTGTTTCTGTTTTTTGGCTAGTGGTGTTAGTCGTGGCAGAACGACGGTGGTGTGGAGGGTGTTTTGGTTGTTCCGGTGGCTGGGGTGGGCTGCGCTGTTGGTGTTGGCTGTTGGGTCTGGGTGTCGGTTGTTTCCGTGCTACTGGTAGTTGGGGTGTGGGTTTTGGGACTGACCTCCGACGACTGGCTCGTGGGTGACTACCTGGGGCTCGGCAGTTTCAGATCTTGTTAGGCCTTCCGCAGTTTCAGATCTCAGGGCTCGGCTCGGATTGCTTTCTCTTTGGGTAGGAGCTCTCGGTGTAGCTTATTCCTATTGTGGAGGAGGGCTCATAGTGTAGATGTTTCGTTTTTCTTTTTAGGATTGTTGTTTGGTTGTTTTGTGTTGTTAGGTTTAGTGTTTTTGGTTTGGGCCGTTGGCCTCAGTTAACCTGAGTGTGACTTTATTATCCTTTTGGGACTGTACAATCAGACATTACCTTGTTGGGGCCGTTTTTAGTGGTTTTTGTGTGTTCCCGAGTATTACCCTGTTGGGGTCGGGCTCTAAGCGGTCTTTTGACATGTCCTCTCATTTTATGCAGCTGTTGGCTGGTTGTATTCAGTCTTTGGCTGTTTGTATTCAGCTTGTGGCTGTTCTTTTGCACATTTGTGCGCTTTTATATAAAATCTCTATCGTTTCGAGAAAAAAAAAAAGTGTGAGATTATGGAGTTCAATCTAGCAATTTTTTAAGATTTCATTTAGTTCTCCATTCCACATAGCCGATTGGGCATGAGATTAATCGTTAAAAGATATGTATCTCACGCACACACAAATCCACTTGATTTTCTTGGTTATTTACTTATTTATTTATTTTATTGCTATCAATTTTCTATTACATATACAAATGTATATATATTAAACAAATTACATATACATACATATATATATATATATATATAGGGATTGGTTCCAATGCATCCCATTATTTAAAGTGAGGACGTGAGACTCATTCCTAGCCACAAGATTTAGATCTTGATTTAAATAATAATTCTTTATTTTTATTATTTATTCTTTATTTTTAATTATTTAAATATTGTTATGACCATTGACCGTTGACTCCGGCGTTGACCGTTGACTTCCGGTGTTGACTTCCGGCGAAAATCGTTGACTTCCGGCGTTAACCGTTGACTTCTGGCGTTGACCGTTGACTCCGGCGTTGACTTCCGACGTTGACCGTTGACCATTTGTCTTTTGTTATGTTATTTCTTTCTTGCTAGGTTAGTTGTGTTTTGTTGCTAGGTTAGTTGTTTGTTGTTGCTAGGTTAGTTATTTGTAGCTGCTAGGTTAGTTGAGTTTTGTTGCTAGGTTAGTTGTCTTTTGTTGCTAGGTTATTTCTTTCTCGCTGCTAGGTTAATTGTCTTTTGTTGCTAGGTTATTTCTTTCTTGCTGCTAGGTTAATTGTCTTTTGCTGCTAGGTTAGTTGTGTTTTGTTGCTAGGTTAGTTGTCTTTGTTGCTAGTTTAGTTGTTCTTTCTTGCTAGTTTAGTTGTTCTTTCTTGCTGCTAGGTTAGTTGTGTTTTGTTGCTAGCTTAGTTGTGTTTTGTTGCTAGCTTAGTTGTCTAATGCTGCTAAGTTAGTTGTGTTTTGTTGATAGGTTAGTTGTCTTTGTTGCTAGTTTAGTTGTTCTTTCTTGCTAGTTTAGTTGTTCTTTCTTGCTGCTAGGTTAGTTGTGTTTTGTTGCTAGGTTAGTTGTCTAATGCTGCTAAGTTAGTTGTCTGATGTTGCTAGGTTAGTTGTCTGATGTTGCTAAGTTAGTTGTATTTTTGAACCTGGTACCTCATGGAAGCAAGACAAGCAATGCAACCACTACACCACTCAAGGTTGAGTGTTTTTTGTTGCTAGGTTATTTATTTCAATGCAACGGGTCAACGCCGGAAGTCAATGTCAGAAGTCAACGGTCAACGCCGGAGTCAACTAATAATTATTTTATTATTTAATTAATATATATTTTAATTGATTTTGATCTAGAGAAAATGAGTGACTAAGATTGAGTCTCACGTACTCATTTTAAGGAGTGGTCTCATTGGATCCATCCCCTATATATATATATATATATATATATATATATATATATATATATATATATAAGGATTAGTTCCAATGCCTCCGCTTATTTAAAGTGTGGACGTAAGACTCATTCTTAGCCACAAGATTTAGATCTTGATTTAAAAAACAATTCTTTATTTTTATTATTTAATTCTTTATTTTTAATTATTTAAATATTATTATAACCATTGACCGTTGACTCCGGCGTTGACTATTGACTTCCGACGAGAATCGTTGACTTTCGGCGTTGACCATTGACTTCCGGCGTTGACCGGATGACCTTAGTATGCATCATGTATAAAAGAATAATTAAAGACAACTAACCTTGCAACTAAAGACAACCAACCTTGCAACTACAGACAACTAACTGAATACAACTAAACATTGCAAATAAAAACAATTAACCCTACAACAAGATAGAACTAACTTTGCAACTACAGAAAACTAACCTTGCAACTAGAGAAAACTAACCTTGCAACTAGACAGAACTAACTTTGCAACTAGACATAACTAACCTTGCAACCAAAGACAACTAACCTTGCAACTACAGACAACTAACCTTGCAACTGAGTACAACTAAACATTGCAAATAAAAACAACTAACCCTGTAACTAAAGACAACTAACCTTGCAACTACAGACAACTAATATTGCAACTAGAGAAAACTAGCATTGCAACTAGACATAACTAACCTTGCAACTAAAGACAACTAAACCTTGCAACTAAAGACAACTAACCTTGCAACTAAAGACAACTAACCTTGCAACTACAGACAACTAACCTTGCAAACTGAATACAACTAAACATTGCAAATAAAAACAACTAACTCTGCAACATTTTTACAATAACTTTGCAACGTATTTACACTAACTTTGCCTAACCATATTTACTTCATACACAATACATATTATGGTCAACGGTCAACGGCAACGCCGGAAGTCAACGGTCAACGCCGGAAGTCAACGATCAACGCCTGAAGTCAACGGTCAACGTCGGAGTCAACTAATAATTAATTTTATTATTTAATTAATGTATATCTTAATTAATTTGAAGTGATGGTTAGTTAAAATCGTATGCATCATGTATGAAAGAATAATTAAAGACAACTAACCTAGCAACAACAGACAACTAACCTAGCAACTAGACATAACTAACCTAACAACATCATACAACTAACCTTGCAACTACATTTAACTGACCTAGCAACTACATTTAACTAATCTGTGGTTGACTTGTTCCATGTCTGTTTCATTACTGTCATGTTTAAGAATTTCGTGAATAAATATGGTTTGATGTTTTCATTCATTTTTGTTCATAACCTAACAACAACAGAAAACTAACCTAGCAACAACATACAACTAACCTAGCAACTACTTAGAACTAAAGACACAGACGATAGAAAAATCCTCTCACCTCTCTCTAGCTTTCTCTCTCTAGGATTTTCCTTATCCCCTTTCAACCTCACCCACCACCTATCTTCCCCCTCGGCCACTACCCCCGCCTAGCCGTCCCCACCGGCCGCCGCCGCCGACGGCCTTCCTGGCCCCCTGGCCTTATTTTTTCGATTTTTATTTTCTTTTACCCGCTCGCAGTCATGGCTCCACCCTATCTCCCATTACCGTCTCTTTCGCCTCCCCTCCCCCAAGCTCCGGCCAACCTCACGCCAGATCTTCTGAACCTGTTTAAGCTTCAAGAATTCCAGCAAGTCATCGCGGTTTTTTTGGACAAAAACTCCCGATTGGAAGAAGGGGAAATTCTACCTTTTGTGACTGAAATTCCGTGTGGCCCCACCGCCGGAATTACCGACCCCCGCCCGGTTGCTTTTAGGACATTGCCGTCGGATATCCACTCGCCGGTCATCCCAATCTCATTTCATGAAGATGGCGCTACAGGGAAACCTAACCCTCAGCTGCACAGTGACGTGGCCCCAATCCCGTCCCTTCATGTGGCCGATCAAAATCTTATCAGAAATGGGCCCATTCTCAAGGCCAAATCTGCCCCTCACAATGGTCCTCTTCTTTTTGGGCCTAAATCAACAACACACCCAACCCCAACCCATAATCTTGTCCATGATACATCACAACCCGCCTCCTCTCAGCCCACCTCCCAACCACACCTCTCAGCCCACATCACGCAGCCCACGCCTCAGCCCGTCACACAGCCCTCATCCCAGACCCAGCCCGCCATCATCTAGATCACCCCAAAACCTGCCACCCACCAACAGAAAGCTGCCACCAAAATCCATCAGGCAGCTGCCGATCATCTGCCCTTCGCCGGCGCCGGCACCGTCACGGCCACCGGAAAATCACAACCGGCCGGCTCTCCACCCGGGATGGCCACGAATTCGGCTACCACGACCGGAATTCTCAAACCCCGGCCAAACTCACCATCTCCAACCAACCAACTCGCCGGAGCTGCCATTTTTGCGGCCGGAAATTCTGAACCGGCCGTCATGTATGTGCGAGAAGACGGTGTTGTGGTTACGGGCCCAAACACGGTGTTCGCGGCTCACTTTACCACACTATCCCCGAACGGGATACCGCTAAAGGGCGCCTCCACGGCCAACCCCACTGCAGCCGGACCTCTGCCGGGCACTTCCACGGGGCCGCTCTCCTTCCGGGAAGCTATTAGGAGGAGGGGAGATGGCGGCACGGGTGGCCTGCGCCCGACACCCAAGGAGTTTACCTTAGACGGGGATTACGAGCATGTTTGCGAGACCATCATCCGCTCAGAGGAAAACAAGGTGAAGACCCGATTCACTCAAGCCGAAGCTGACGCCCTTGCCGGTAAGTTAGCTAACACCTTGGTTTTTAAGTTTACTTATGCTATCCCTGCCCCCAAGATATTTCTGCTGGATTAGGTAAACTGGGATTTAAGGGTAGAGTTTCGTATAAGTGGTATAACTTCAACCACCTCCTAGTCTCCTTTCATCTCCCCAAGGACTATAACGAGATTTGGCTTAAGACCTCGATTCAGGTGTATGGATGCCCAGCTAGGGTGTTCAAGTATACTTCTGGGTTCAACCCGAAGACGGAGACGCCCGTTGTCCCCGTGTGGTGCCGTCTTCCCGGCCTCCTACCCCACCTTTACGACCGTGACTTCATCACTACGCTTGCTAAGTGTATCGGCCAACCGATTTGCACTGATGCCCCGACGGCCCTTCAGCCGAGGGCTAACGTGACGTAATTTTGTATAGAGATCGACCTCAGGGTTGAGCCCGTCCATGAGATTGAGATTGAGCAGGGCTCGGAGACCTTTGCTCAGCGGGTGATCTATGAGAAGATCCCCGCGTTCTGCACCTCGTGCAGTCATGTGGGGCATATAGCGGTTGATTGCTACATTAGTGGTAATAAGCCACGACCCACCCCACCACAGCGCCATCGTGCGACTCAGCCGGGGCCCTCCATCGCCCGGAGGGATTCGAAGGGAAAGGGCAAAAGCCCTTTTCGAGTGCCCGAGACCCCGAAGGGGGCTAAGGATAAGGGCCAGGCTGTGATCGAGGCCACTGCCCAAACTGGAAAAGATGCTCACCCCAATCATCCTAAGCAGTTGGCTATAGTAGGGCCCAAGCCCAAGTCCACGGGCTTCCTTCCCAGACAGACCTTCCAGTCGGCCTTCAAGGCCAACCACTTGTACTTTGTTGTTCTCTCCTCCGAGGCAGAGGATGAGGCTGAGTCTTCTACCAGTAGCCCACCTAGGATTACGGACCTTGCGCTTCTGGATGATGACGGCCTTCTTGTAGATGATACGGATCAGCCGGACACCTCGACCAGTGGCGAGTCCATCCACTTATCTGATGACAGTGCGCGCGACGTTGTGCCTTTGACTGTTCATGCATCTAGTCAGGACCGTTCTCTGGATTTGAGGACCGCTTTCGTCACCGATCTCCCGAAAGGGAATGAGTCGGCTCACCCTCCCTTTGCTGAGATTAGGATCTCGGCTGGGCATACAGCCAGTCCCCACCCATCTCCTGTTAGCGAGCACTTGAGTGCTCTGCCTACTGGATCCTCTATTCCCCCCCTCACTTAGCAGACATGCAGTCTTAACCGCTCCCAGCATGACGTCTCTTGCGAGAGTTTTGCCTCTAGTGCTTTCGTTCACTATGAGAGACAGGATATGCCCACATCCCGCTAGTGCCGTTCTAGGTCAGACTGACCAGCCAGACGACTCGCATGCCACGAGCACCTACCAAGGCTGGCAGTCCACGAGGATCAGATCTACACCGCGCACGACACGACAAACTGTCTCCCCTGTTTTTCGATCCTTTCGCCACTTTCCTTCTTCAGGTTGCTCGACTCAGCCTCGCCACAGGCGGACTACGTCCGGTGGCTCCTGCGACCGTTGATATGTCTATCACATCCATAACTTGGAATGGTCGTGGCCTGGCGAATAGGGCTACTCTCGCTCACTTTCATTCTCTCATTCGTTATCATAGACTTGATTTTGTTGGCTTTATTGAGCCGATGATTCGCACCCCTTCTTTTGACTACTACTCACGCCGCCTTGGCTTCCACTCTGCGTGGGTAACATTTCGCATAAGATCTGGTTCTTCCACTCGCGAGACTACACTTGTCGGGTCCTTCGTGACACCGAGCAGGTGCTTCACGTCGAGCTTTCCGCTGTGCACCTTCCCGAGCCCATCTACCACACCTTGGTTTATGCCAAGTGTGCAAGGGTCAGGAGATATGACCTTTGGGATACCCTGCGTGAGATTGCTGAGAGTATAGAGGGATTGCCATGGATGGTTAGTGGCGATTTCAACATTTTTCTGCATCCCGATGAGAGTGTGGGTGGCCGTTCGGACCGGTCAAGGGAGATGTGGGATTTTGCTCAGGCGGTGGCAGACTGTGAGTTAATTGACACTGGATGTGATGGTGGGCCCTTCATGTGGGTGAGGGACAGACTCAAGGAGAGGCTCGACCGTGCCTTGGTTTCCAAGGCATGGGCAAGGGTGTTTGCGGTTACGACCGTCACGCACCTTACTCGAGTTGGATATGACCATTCACCCCTTCTCATCCGGTGTTGATTTTCGAACACCCCCTGTCGCTCTTCCTTTAGGTTCCAGAACATGTGGGTTCGCCATTGCTCCTTCCACGACACTGTCAAGGATTCCTGGCTTCAGCCGACTGGGCTCTTCGGGATGCGCAATCTCGAGGCGAAGATCGACAGACTGCGGCGTTGGTTGAGACAGTGGAACTGAGATGTTTTTTGAAACCTTCATCAGCGCCTTTCTGCGGCTCAGAGTGTACACGCGGCGGCTGAGCGAGCCTATGACCTGGACCCCACTCCGGAGAATAGGACTGCGATGCACCGCTACCACGCCGAGTACCAGCTCCGACTCCTTATGGAGGAGGACTTCTGGAAACAGAAGGCGGTCGTTCGCTGGATCGCCGAGGGCAAGCGGAACACTAGGTTCTTCTAGGGCTACGTTAGGCAGAAGCGTGCTAAGTCGTATATCCATAGCATCGAGGATGATGGGTCATCCCTGACCCAGGAGTCTCAGATTCGGGAGTCGGCTGTTGCTCACTTCCAGACCCTCTTCATCTCTAACAGAGGGTCCCTTGTTGCCCCGACCCCTTCTTTCTTCCCCACCATCTCTCCTTCGGTCGATCTTGTTGGCCTCTGTGAGCTCCCGAGTAGGGAGGAGGTTAGGGAAGCTGTTTTCGGGATTGACCCCAACAGCGTTTCTGGCCCGGATGATTTCTCTTCTCTCTTCTACCAGGTCTGCTGGGATTTAGTCGAGCCTGACGTCGAGGAGGCAATGTTGGATTTTTTCTCCGGTCACCGGATGCCGGATTCCTTCACGTCTACCTCCATCGTCTTGATCCCCAAAAGACTCAATCCGAGCTCTTGATTCGACTACAAGCCCATCAGTCTGTGTAACGTGACCAACAAGCTCATTTCGAAGATTCTTAACGGCCGTCTTTCCCCTCTTCTCCCCTCCCTCATCTCTCCGAACCAAAGTGGCTTCGTCAAGGATCGGGTCATTAGTGATAACATTCTTTTGGCCCATGAGATGATCCATGTTGTAGCACAAATTGTTATTTTTACCGAGTATTGAATCGAAAGATTCGTTCCCCGGGTCGATCTCACGAGGAAGGCGGTTCGGAATTTAGAAGTGGTATTGACAACACACAAAAAGAAAACAAATCCTAAACACTCTAATCAAGATGGGGGTAGAATAATTACCAACTAAAAAATAATACGAAAACAATAATTTACCTAAAAATATTAACGAAACAAAGATGGAGAAGCTAGGGAATCAGGGATAATTTATTCAAGTTCTTAGCAAAACCGGGAAATTAATCGTTCAGTTCGAGATTGACACTCTCGCTTAGACATCTAGCGGTTCGCTCCCAATAACTTTTCGTAACAAGGGATTGAACATAGACGAGCTAGCTCGAGCATACGACGCAGGCCAATTATCCCAATCCCAATAACTTTTCGTAACAAAGGACGGGTCATCGACAAGCACGTATTTCAATCCAAAACCAATAAACTATTCAATTACGAAATCATCTATCTCATGCGAGCCTAGGTCTATGACTTCTCCCATTTCGATTCAAAAAGTCGCTGATTTAATTAGAAGTGTTTAATCAACTAATCATCGAGAATCAACAAAACCAAACTCGACAACTCAATATCCAATTGTTACCAATTGCAAGATCGAAATGTCACCCTTCAATTACATCAAACTATCAAGCATAATTTCATCAATTCTGAATTAAATCAACCCACATAAGCATGAACAATATTGAGCCCGACAAATACACGTTAAACAAGAACAATCATCCCCTATCCCTAGCAATAAGAATTTGCTACGTAAAATAAATTCAACACCAATAATCATCTCTCCCAAATCAATCATTATTCATGAATTAATTCAAAGAGAAAAGAAACTTACAATTTATTTTAGTCCAAGTGTTGAATTCCAAAGTACAAAGATTAATCCTTGATAACTACGAAGAAGAAGAAGAAAAATGGAAAAGAAAAGTGAAAAGAACGAAGAAAATGAGGAAGGAAAGGAGAAGAAAGGACTTCTGTGGTGTTTTTACGGGCCTAGGGTTCGTCCCTAGGAAGGGGAGAATTCCTTTTCTGTCGAAGTTATATATATAGGATTAGGTGACACGGCGTGGAAAATCTGAGCACGGCGCGAGAGAAGTGCGCTACACAGCGCGAGGGGCGCCTGGAAAACTCGCACTACTTCACATTTTGGAGTCGTTCGGGCTCGTCTAGTATCAGAATTGAGTTCCGTTTTTTCCTGTGTGTTCCCAACAAACTCCTCTATCTAATTACGCTTGCCCGACTAATTTTCGCATGAAATCCGGTCCTCCCGAGGCTTCGGACCTACACATTATAAATAAAGGTAAACCGAAAAAACACACGGAAAACACACGAAAGACCAAGAAGAGAGCAAACACGAAATAAACTATAAAATGAACTAAAACTCATCTAAACAACCTAAAATGGGGGAAAAAGAAAGACACAAAGATAACGAAAAACGCAGCAAAAATGGGATAAACAACTCCCCCACACTTAAACCTTTGTTCGTCCCGAACAAAAAGAAAACAAAACAAGACGCGAGCATGGATATGGTTTCAAACAAGAAGAGTTCCAAAATGTCCAATTCAACCAGGTCGAATTCCAACGACCGTGAAACCAAATGCCTCAAATATAAACTTGGCCTCGAAATGACAAACTCTCAAACATAGAAATATTAGTACATGCCTCACTCATTCTTTTACATGAATATATGATAGGATCGCTCAGATTGGTCAATATTCATGTTTCAACATATGCTTGACAATCGTTTAAATTACTCGAAAACAATCAAAGCTCAAAACTTGCGAATCAAGAGGACTTCACGGGTTGTAATGTAGGCTATTTGGTTCAAGGTATGGATATATATAAGGACAAGAAGCTCAAACAGTCAATCAAGGTTCTCGAGTATACTCAAGCATTCCACTACTCATCTGGAATCAACAAGTCAAAACACTTACTACCCAACCAACATTCCACAAACAACACCTAAATGCTCTAATCAAGTTACAACTTCATTACTTGACCTGTTTTTCTTTTTTATATTAATTAATTATTTTTATATATATATTGGGAGAGTAACTTTTTCCGAACAAGATTGAATCAAAAGGACAACATTCTGTAGGTGTGAACATTGGAGGTCATCCAAGTATCCTACAGTAGTTTCCCAATGCTCATTACCTGTCAAAATCGACTAGTAAGAGGAGTAGAATCCATTCGATTCGTCTTGTGAGCTCTCATGTTTTTTTTTTTTTTAGGTCAAGCAATAGAAATCCAACTCCAATTCACCTCATTCAATAACGACACCATTTTCACCAATCATCACAAAATCAGTCAAGAAAATACATTATATGCATGGCTGACAAGAAAAGGCTCAAGGCTCAAATGGGCTACTAGGGATAATAACATTTAGGCGACTTTTTAAACACCTTCTAATTAGATTCTCGATGATTAGTTGATTAAACAAATCCTAAACACTCTAATCAAGATGGGGGTAGAATAATTACCAACTAAGAAATAATATGAAAACAATAATTTACCTAAAAATATAAACGAAACAAAGATAGAGAAACTAGGGAATCGTGGATAATTTATTCAAGTTTTTAGCAAAACCGGGCAATTAATCGTTCAGTTCGAGATTGACACTCTCGCTTAGACATCTAGCGGTTCGCTCCCAATAACTTTTCGTAACAAGAGATTGAACATAGACGAGCTAGCTCGAGCATACGACGTAGGCCAATTATCCCAATCCCAATAACTTTTCGTAACAAAGGACGGGTCATCGACAAGCACGTATTTCAATCCAAAACCAATAGACTATTCAATTACGAAATCATCTATCTCATGCGAGCCTAGGTCTACGACTTCTCGCCTTTCGGTTCAAAAAGTCGCTAATTTAACTAGAAGGTGTTTAATCAACTAATCATCGAGAATCAACAAAACCAAACTCGACAACTCAATATCCAATTGTTACCAATTACAAGATCAAAATGTCACCCTTCAATTACATCAAACTATCAAGCATAATTTCATCAATTCTGAACTAAATCAACTCACATAAGCATGAACAATCTTGAGCCCGACAAATACACGTTAAACAAGACCAATCATCCCCTATCCCTAGCAATAAGAATTAGCTACGTAAAATAAATTCAACACCAATCATCATCTCTCCCAAATCAATCATTATTCATGAATTAATTCAAAGAGAAAAGAAACTTACAATTTATTTTAGTCCAAGTGTTAAATCCCAAAGTACAAAGCTTAATCCTTGATAACTAAGAAGAAGAAGAAGAAAAATGGAAAATAAAAGTGAAAAGAACGAAGAAAATGAGGAAGGAAAGGAGAAGAAAGGAGTTCTGTGGTGTTTTTACGGGCCTAGGGTTCGTCCCTAGGAGGGAGAGAATTCCTTTTCTGTCGAAGTCCCGTACGTATATATATAGGATTAGGTGACACGGCGTGGAAAATTTGAGCACGGCACGAGAGAAGTGCGCTTCACGGCGCGAGGGCGCGGCACGACGCGAGGAGGGCGTGTGCCGCGGCGCGGCAGCTTGGCACGGCGCGGGGCCTGGGATGCGTGGGAGCTGCAGTCCATGTCATGGCAATGGCGTGGCGTGGTGAATGGGGGCTTCGCCGCGGCGGGCGCGCGGGGCCTGGACAGCTCGCACTACTTCACATTTTGGAGTCGTTCGGGATCGTCTAGTATTGGAATTGAGTTCTATTTTTTCCTGTCTGTTCGCAACGAACTCCTCTATCTAATTACGCTTGTCCGACTAATTTTTGCCTGAAATCTGGTCCTTACGAGGCTTCCGACCTACACACCATAAACAAAGGAAAACCAAAAAAACACACGGAAAACACACGAAAGACCAAGAAGAGAGCAAACACGAGATAAAATATAAAATGAACTAAAACTCATCTAAACAACCTAAAATGAAGAAAAAATAAAGACAAAAAGATAACGAAAAACGCAACAAAAATGGGATAAACAATCCACGACATCTCCCATGCGGATTGGAAGCGAGCTCCGAATATTGCGCTGAAGCTAGACATGGCTAAGGCGTACGATAGGGTGGAGTTGCCGTTTTTGAGGGAGGCACTGGCTAGGATGGGATTTTCTGAGCGTTGGATCAGTTTTGTGGAAGCGTGTGTGGAGCACTGCACGTACTCGGTCCTGGTTAATGGCAGCCCCACCGACTTTTGTCCCTCCTCTAGAGGCCTTAGACAGGGCGACCCCCTTTCCCCTTCCCTGCGGCGGACTACCTCTCTCGCTGCCTTGACGGCTTCATCCGCGACTATCCTTGGTGGTCGCTTGCGCTGATCAAGAGCACCCTTAGCTCCCTTCCGCTTCATTTGGTTATGGTCCTCGACCCCCCTAGGTCTACTCTTGATGAGATTGATCAGATTATGGCTCATTATTTTTAGGGTTACAAGGACGGTTCCAGGAGGGGGAGACGTACCCACTGGGTGAGTTTGGACTCTATTTGCTGCCCCTTCTCTGAGGGTGGCGTTGGCATCCGCCGCCTAAGGGATATTGTTACAGCTTTCTCCTACAAGCTGTGGTGGCGCTTCAGGGAGGGAAAGTCGCTTTGGGCTTAGTACCTTCGCGGCAAGTATTGTCCTAGACGTGCCAACCACCCTTGTTGGGTGACGGCGGTTGATCATGATAGCAGATAGTGGCGACGCCTTACTAGGGTTGGTAGGCGCGCCCAGGATCACATCTTCTCGGTTTTGGGCGAGGGCGAGGTTAGTTTCTGGGATGAGTGGTGGTTAGGTGATAGACCGTTATCTATGGATAGGCAGGTGACGCATTTCCCCTACCTGCTCGTGAGTGATCTTTGGACGGATGGGTCGTGTGATTGGGGAAAGCTTGATAGGAAGTTAGGCTCTGGTGCGGGTTTTAACGAGCATTTATTATATCAGATCCCCATCTCGGGGGGCGGTTCGGATGGCATGAGGTGGAGACTTACATCATCGGGTGTGTGTTTTCTACTACCTCGGCTTGGGAGCAGATCAGACTGAGTGATCGGTCTAATCTTCTCTTCGGGGCCATCTGGAGTGACCTTTTCACCCCTACCATTTCGGTGTTCCTTTGGCGCCTCCTTTTGCGCCGGATACCTGTGGATACTGTGTTACACGCGAGGGGGATCTCCTTCTCATCTCGGTGTGTGTGTTGTTCTGAGACTAGGACGCCATGAGACTGAGACCTTTATCCACCTTTTTCTAAAGAGTGAGATTGTGAGGAGAGTGTGGGAGCACTTTGCCACTTGGACCCATATATCCATACCCACCACAGACAGTTTTTTTGAGCTCTTGAGATTTTGTCTCGCGAAGCACACACCTTACACGTGGCTTCCTCATTCCTTGTCTGATCCTTTAGTTCATCTGATCCTTTAGTTCACTCCTCATAGCATTGGGAAGGCTCACTGCCCGAGACTGGAAAGGCTGCACGCCGCCACATCGCTACATGGTGGCTTCCTCACCGCTTGTTCGGCCCCCTCGACCCAGAGCTGTTGTTTGGCTTCGACCCGACTCTCCTTGGGTCAAGCTGAACACTGATGGCTCTTTTTCACGCGCTCCTTCAGGCCTCTTCGAGCTACGTCGCAGAGATTCAGGCATTTCAGATTGGCCTACAGATGACTGTCCACTTTTCTAGTCATATTTGGATCGAGCTGGATGCTGCGGCTGTCGCCACCCTTATGACTTCGGGTCACCAGGGCTCGTGGCAGATTTTGCACCCGCTTATGTACATTAGAGCTCTACTTCGGTCTGTCCATCACAGGATCACGCACATTTTCTGTGAGGGGAAGAGACCTGCTGACTACCTTGGCAACCTTGACGCCACCATACCAGATCCACATTCGTTTCAGACTGACACTGCTCCACTCCGCCTTCGCACGCTTGTACAGATGGACCAGCTTGGATACCCATCGTTTCGCTTTCACTAGATTCGGTCTATTGCTTTCATTAGATTAGGATTTTATTCCCGGGCACCTGTTAGCCCGAAGAGAGACTTTGTATTTTTATTTCCTTTTTGTTTCACTTGTGAGACTCTATAGACTGTTGACTGATGTTATTTTGGGCCCCATTTTGGGGTCTTGACCTATGCACAGGTTGGGAATCTAGCCCAATCCCCCGCCCTTCTGGGGCATTGTTTGTTTAAAAAAAAAAAAACCTAGCAACTACTTAGAACTAACCTAGCAACTACTTAGAACTAACTTAGCAACAAGATAGAACTAACCTACCAACAACAGACAACTAACCTAGCAACTAGACATAACTAACCTAGCAACAAGATAGAAACCTCATGCTCTCTCTCTCTAGAAAAAAACCTCTCCCTTCTCCCTAGAATCCTTTTACCCAAATTCATCCCCCTTCACCTAAAATCCTTGTTTCTACTCGGCCTTTCAGTTCCTGGTAAGCTGGCACCGGCGCCGGCCAGCCGGCCTCCGGTCAGTCCTCATATAAGCCATAAATTTCACAACAATTCACCCTCAGTCCTTAACCTAGTTTTCAGTCTTGTTTCAATTTTTTAGTCATCTAATTTGTTCAAATCAGCCATGACCCCGATGACAACTTTACCGGCCAACAATCAAGCTACATCTCTCAGTCATGCTTCAGTTGGAGCTCCTCATCTCTCAGCCGGAATTTTGAGAGGCTATATTGGCCATTCTCGCAAAAAGCAAATCAAAAAAGATGGAAGAAGGAGATAGAAAGAATGTGGTAGAAGAAGGAGAAATCGTAGAAGGCTCCGAGAAAAATAGGTTTGAGGCTTCCTTGCTGGATCTGAA